>CABPRJ010002395.1:505531-803347 GCA_902439185.1 Cinara cedri
TTAAAAAAAAAAAAAAAAAAAAAAAAAGAAAAAGAATCCCGTTGCCGGACATGACTGCCGTTATGCACCTCTCCCTACTTCCCGCCCTGCATATCCATTAATCATATTTTGTCGGAAAAGTCATCGTCGGGTACACAAAAACTATGTAATATTGAAAATGTAATCGTCTCGCTCGACCAGAAAAAAAAAAAAACAACTACCTACCTAAACACACACACGCGCGTTGACAGCTCTTTCCCTCTGACTTTCGGTGTCGATAAGCAGGCAGGTGTATAACGAAATAATAAATATAATATCCACGGCATAAACAAATATTTTAGGGGTTAATCAATACGCAATCCACACTGGGGGAATACACGACTGCCACGTTTCCGTTGATAAAGAAATTATAATATTCGGACGCTAAACTCGGCCGAAAAATGAGTTCACTTGAAAGGGCACACCTATCGACATTTGTTTGTGACTACACGCATTGCCGGACATGATATAGTAACTAACTACGGGATCGCGGTAGTTGTCAGAAAAATAAAAATCAGAATGTGGATAATATACGAACGATGAATAAACATTTTGTCTTAAAACCAGCGCTGTGAGCGGTTTGTTCAGGCAATACTCGTATGACTTGAGTATCGAACTGCATGTATTTACTTTATCTATGAAAGCTTCAGGTTGGTATACCCATGCAATCTGTCCTGTAATAACAAACCCATGGTGTACATCAGTGTGTCCTTGTCGCGCACGAAATTCAATATTATTATTACAATTGAAAAATAATAACGATAAAATGTTTTTTCTCGCCCCGAACGGTCGTTGGCGTCCGGTTCGCGACCGATAACGATGACGACAATAACAATGTAGGGCAAAAAAAAGAAGAAAAAAACGTTTAGAATACCTAGCGTAAAAATATATATATATATATATATGTAACAAACAAAACAAAACCCGTATTGTTATAAAAAGAAAAAAAGTTTCTCGCGCACTTGAACCGAATATTTGGTTTTTTTTCATTCTCCCGACGAAGCAACAATGCAACAATGCGCTCGCAAAAGGTGCCCACGAAACGGCGGCGTTCTTTAGTAGTATACTTTTTATAGTATATTTTTTTTTCTCGAGTGGTCGTAATAAATGTGTATAGGAATTCCTCGACCCTCTATCGGACGTCCGACAACTACGCCAAACACATCCTTTTTGGCCATATCGCGAATGATTATTTCGTATCGAGCGTAGTATTATTATAAAACCGCTGTAGCAACCCGTAGTTCAAATTCGTTTTCCCTCCCCGTAGCCCTTTTTTCTTTCCTACATGTTTAGCGAGTACTTTTATCCGTATAGAGTGTAAATATTATATTTTACGGTTAGTGAAAGGTCTTTTCGACATTTTTTAGGACCGGGAATTAGCTATAAATGTGTTTTTCTTTTAGCTTATAGTCTTAAACAGTGGTTCTCAATCAGGATGACGTGTCACAATAATATATAGTATATAATATATATACATCATAAATATTATATTCTAACTAATAGTAACTACTGTTACATATTGTATAATAATTTTTGTTTTCCAAAAAAGCTTTGCTTTTTGAAGAGTTTTTTTTATCATATTTAATTATTTTGTATCTATTTATTTTTTCTTGGTTATATGATGATGAAATATATTATTATTATTTATTGGGAAAACCCCTGGGAAAATCAAAAAACGACCTCCCTAAAGTACCACCCCGGGCAAATTGCATTTCATAAAAGATGCTTATATTTGATACCTCAGAGTAAGATTTATCGCAGAATTTTTGTACACAGTATACAAAAAAAAAAAAAAAAGGAAAAAAGTAATAATAACGTCTTTGTAAAACCAATACATTCTTCGCTATACACTCAAAATCTATAAAATCAATCACCCACGTACAAATACGGTTTTCATACTTTATGATTTGGATTTGTTTTTTTGACATTTCCCCATTTTCAGCACATTTTTTCCTTTACATACTCAACGCATTTTATGGTATTTTAGATTCTGAGCGGAGCGAGGAATGTATTGGATTTACAATGATGTTTATTTATTTACTTATTTTTTTTTATGTGTGAACAAGTTTACTATTAGACATCTTGCTCCAATTTACATTTGTAGCACTTTTTTTGAAAGAAAATCTAAATGGGGTGGTATTTTGAAAAGGATTTTTCGATTTATCCAGCTGTTATTATAATAAATGAGAAAAACCGGGAAAAACGGAGGAAAAACGGGAAAATAGGTACAATATTAAACAAACATTGTTGAAGAAGATATAAAGTGCATATGCAATTGTTGACAAAGCAACACTATTAACCGAACTAAGAAGGCTAAGGCTAAGTACGGTTTTACGTTAGCAATGGTTAAACGTAATAGCGGCCCAGACATGTGCGAAGTATGTCCGTCTTTTTTTGTTAATACATTTTTCGATATTTTAAATACGTACGACATTTTGTTGATATATTAAATATAAAGAAATATTATTATTGTACTTTAAATATAATAATGTGTGTAATATTCAATAAGATACTCTAGTTAATTTCAAAATAATTATCGAAAGTATTTGCATTTTATGAAGAGGTTTTCAGTGCATTTAATTCACAATTAATTAAACTAAATTAATTATTATAGAACTAAATAGTTAAAA
The DNA here is from genome assembly GCA_902439185.1 of Cinara cedri. Taxonomy (NCBI): domain Eukaryota; kingdom Metazoa; phylum Arthropoda; class Insecta; order Hemiptera; family Aphididae; genus Cinara; species Cinara cedri. Next base: position 508,180 of record CABPRJ010002395.1, read on the forward strand.
AAAAAAAAAAAAAGAGATAATAACTTTTACATATTATTTTGTTCTTCAATAACTTTATTTTCAAGGTTTTTAAAATATCGAATCGTGGTTCTGTGCATAATTAAATACTACGAGCGAATTTATGTTATTACAATAGAGTAACATAATGATATGATAATATTCCGTCGTCTGCACAGTGAACAATGACATAATGTCAAAAAGCGTGTTGTGCGTTCTACTAACTTTTTTCTTAAACTAAATACGTGTTCGGTTATAAGATAATTATTATTTTGCGTATTTAATTCCGTAGTTGTACGTCGGGGGGAAAAAAAAACATTAAAAACTAATAATGATAACAAATAGTTTTGTATGAATTATTACGCGGTCTGTGTCGGTTTGGAAGAGGAAATAATTAGTATGCATGCGTAGTATTATAGATGAGATATAGGATGTGTACCCGAGAAAACTAATCACAAAACTTTTAGGATTAGATTCACCGTGCGTATGGTATGTGTTATGCCAAAAATTTATAATAAATTACCCAGGGTAAAAAGTTTTGGTTTTCGGTTAGTAGGTACCTACCGGCTATAGCTGGTAGTTAAGCTATCCGTTAAAATAGTCTCAAAACAGTAATTGCGAATGTCACAGTAAAAAGATTCATTAGTAAAATATAACGAATAGGTTGTTTTTTATTTTTACCACACGCATTAGAAAATAAAATTATGTTTTTATAAAGTTAAAGATTTACCAAATTTTTTTAATTTTGTATTCGAATGTTGTATTCGAATACTCGAATACTTATAATAATCAAGTTCGGTGTACAATTTGCTCTTTTAAAGGTGCCCGGTACCAATGAGGTTTTGTCGACAAAACTACACTATGTATATGTGTATGAGACATTATTTTAGTTTTAGCGATATTTATGAAAATATTGGCGAAAATCTACGTTTTATTAACATTAAAGAGCAAAAAAAATGGGACTTTAAGTGTAATATCGAAGTACAAATCCTAATTCAACTATATATAAAAAAAAAAAAAAAAAAAAACAAATGATTTGTTGAGATTTGTTCTATCAATTTTATCTTTATCGAATAGAGTTTACTACTTTCTTCATTTTTAACGTATATCTTTGTAAATTAAAAAAAAAAAAAAACCTTCAGTATTTATTGTTAAGGGCTATGCATAAATTTAATAATAATAACCGAAGTAAAACGTTAATGAACAAATTTATAGTATTGAGTTTCAAAAGTTTACATACATTTAAAGTAATTAAGTTAGTAATAATTATTATTTCGAACCTAATGGGAAATTTAACAATATTATAATTGTTATACTTGTAGCCGAGTTGAGTTTTATACGCAATACAAACATGAATTATTATATGTTTTTAAACGTAATTATAACTATTTAACAGTATTATTTTATGTTCGTTATAGCTAATAAATAATACGTAGGACGATGTTAATTATATTTACTGTTGGAGTGTATCAATTATAATATAAAAACATTATACAGGCAATTCAGTTAACTGTTTTTTTTTTCTGATTCTAACTGGAACTGTTATGGTAGTATTAAGATGTTTTCTTTTTTCTAGGGAGAACACTTTCACTTCAAATTGTTTACACCATCGTACGTTAAAAGTCGTGAATTTTTCTATGGCGGTGCCTACGTTATTTGAAATAGGTTTTAAGATTCCCGACAGTCATATTGAAAAAAATATATATAAAAAAAAGATAAAAGTTTTTATTTTTTTCGACTTCTGGGTTACTTTGGCTACAAGGAAAAAAAACGATATAACAATTGCATTGTTGCTCACGACAATTTATACATAAACTAAATCACTCTACATATCCAATAGATTCTCGAATTCCCATTTACAAGGACGGCTTACCCGTGGTGTGAAGTACATGTCCGGATTTTTATAATACGAAATCCTGGAAAATCATGAATTAAACATTGTACAAAAAGAAAAAAATATAATAAATAAAAATAACATCCGTCAACATAATACATAAAGCGATTCCCGTTGAAAAAACAAATATTTTTCTGAAAAAAAAAAAAAAAAAAACGCGAAACAATGGAAAAGAATAATTTGTTAAAATAAAAAAAATCTGTTACACCCGTTATCTTTTGCAGACAAGGCGCTCGTCGCTAGCTTATCATTCTTTAATTTATTTAATTTACGTCATTTTAACTAAAATATAAAAGAGACGCATCTCGAAGGTGAAATTATCCACGTACAAAAAGACGTCTAAGATACCGTGACGATTCATTATATTGTTTGTAATTTAATAAACTCTGAGTGACCTGACACCAAAAAAAGGTACATTATGGTGATGATTTCCGTATAATTTGCTTCGTTTCTTTTTGTGCAATCATTCTATATATATAAAAGAAAAAAATTAACGAGTTACAAAGAAAATATTTTATTTTTATTTTACCCTACAATTATAGTTTTTAACGTAGGTACCTATTACTTTAATAGGTAATTACCAACAATATATCCTATTACAGAAAAAAAAATTAAGTCTTACGTAAATTTATTTTGAACTACCCCTCGGAAGTATTAAAATTAAAATAAAATAGTAGTTATCAATTTTTTTTTAAATAAAAAAAAAACAGGAAATATAGAATGTGTAGGGAAATTTAGTTTAAAATATGTATACTGAAAAGGCAAGGATAAACTGAAAAAAAATAATTCTGAGTAAACTGGCAAGATTATCTTAGAAAAAGGGTGTTTTCCTCTTGGAGTCAACGGTAACTCAGAAATCAATAAAAATAAAACTTAAAATGTATCGATATTTCTTGATAGTTTTTTTTAATGTTTCAGAAAAATGATTTGGAATCTAAAGAATGTATTCAAGTATAGTACTACAAAGCAAAATATCTAATTTTTTTTTTATTAGATGCTGTGTAAATGAATCGAAGCATTTGACTAATTAAAAATTAGTTTTCAAAATTAAATATAAAATCAATTTTTTGAAATAAGGTTTTAGGAATTTCAAAAAAATTGCTACACTCAGAATCTAAAATCATGTTCGTTACTCAAAATAAATAAATTAGTATTAATCGTGTTATTTTAATTGTTGTAAGAACTCCAATTTGTTATTAATTGTACCTAGGTGTATAAAATTAAAAAAAAATCAAAAGCACAATGATTATAGCAAAAAATAATGAATAAAAAAGACCAGACTGTTTGAAGTTGAATAGCACATATTATAACACAGCTGCAGGTGTATTATAATAAAATGCCACTCAATTTCAATGTAGAGTGGATACGGTACTCAAGTTTAAGAGGAGACGGAAAGAGAGCCTATTCATTTCTCCTCCCGTCTCCGTTTTTTCACGTTAGAAAAAAGAATACATATCCAAAGTAAATTTTTTTTATTTTTCTTTTTGTTAGTGAAATACCCATGTTACAATATCCTGCAGGTACCTGCATTTTCACATGAATTAAATTGTACATCATATTGTATTTAAGAAGTGTTTCTCTCCCCTCCCCCCATGTGTCGCCAAATCCCGTACACAAACACTTTTATGAGCTTTTGAAATTTTGGATATTCGTGACGGCTTATTTATGCTCTTCAAAATACACCAGTGCACCGGGTTTATGGAATTATAATTTTTTTACATAGATCCGTAACGGAATAAAACAAACAAAATAATATGTATTACGTGCGTGTATTTACACGATGAACACAATATTATCATAAAAGTATAGATCCGGATTTTCTAAATTTGTAAAATATCTTATTCGCGTTTCTCCGTACGTTTAACCGAAACTTTATATATATTTTTTTTTTTTCAAAGAGCCCTGTAACGTATTCGTTTACAATAAAAAATATACCGCTGCGGGAAAATTCATTTGAAACAAAATTATTAACAAAATAAAGTACGTATCTAAAATATTGAAAAATTCATTAATAAAAAAAGACGTGAAACGCTTCACACGTGTATGGGACACTATTGTAGATTAAAAGTTAGGAAGGTAGAGGGGAAATTTAATGTATATCTGTACGCGACGATTAACCATTGATAATGAAAAACGGTCCTTAGCGGAGTTTGGTTAATAGTGTTGCATTTTCAACAATACATATGTCATATTATAGTAAAACTATATCAACAATGTGCATTTCCATGTCAACAATGATAGTTGAATAAAGATTTAAAATAATAAAAACTTAATACTACCAAAAAATAAAAAATAAAAAATGGTTAACAGTCACAACCTTATTTTAGCTTCTTTTTGGAGCGATGAAGCTTATGGTTTTACAAAGATGTTTTTTTCAAAAACTTTTCTTCCAGAAAATTTACTCGGATTTCAACGTGTAGCACCTTTTCTAAAAGAAAATCGGTAGGGGGCGGTACTTTAAAGAGATTTTTTTTTGATTTGCTCAAGAGTTTTCTCATTAAATGCGAAAAACCGAAGAAAAAAAACCGGGAAACTATAAGAAATGTATGTATTAGTTAAAATATATTACGGCTTTCTTTTTTTCTGTGACCAACTTTTTAACCAGCAATTTTGCTCCAACTTTTAATGATAGCAATGTTACCAAAAGGAACTTTCACTGAGAAGGTTTTTAAAAGAGATTATTTTTTAATTTTTTCAAGAGTTTTTCAGAATATGTGAAAAACCGGGGATAAAATACGAGAAAACCGTGAAAATCTTAGGAAAACTGAGAAAATTAGTACAAAATTATACAAATTTTGTTAAAGAAAGTAATGGTTTATCATTGTTTACAGATATACATTAAATTCCTTTCTATATCCTACCTTTCCAACTTCCCACCTATACAAGTTGCTGCACCATTTCCCATTATCTTACCTTTTTAATTCTGAGTATGACGAATAATACGACCGCCCAATTTACTTCCTATACACCACCATCTCAATCGCCGCTACGCACGTTTGGCAAAATGTTGTGTTTAAAAAAATTTAAAATGCCTATTTGTAGCTCGAAAATCGGAATTAAAAACTATAGAACGATGATAAAAGGCTAATATATAGTATACAGTATTCTGTTCATATGACAGTTTTTTTTTTTGTGTTTTTTCTTAATTATGAGGATACCGGCCAAAAAAAAAAAATAAAGTAAATCTATTAAACGGTATCGAATCAGTTTACTTGATTTAAACGTTGAAAAATGTACAAGTTTTAAAATCGGCTAGTAAAAAAAATAAATCGTTTTTTTTTTTTATAAATCACTACCGTGAATTTATATAGTTTTCTTTATCCTACACTTGGACAATGAACTACTAAACAGTTTTGAATTGTGCTACTTGAAATGGCAAGTATTTACGAGAGTGACAACTTCAAGAGTACGAGTTTTACTCACGTTTTTCGATATTTTTCGTTGTTTTACCGTTGTAAGGGCATACGTTTTTTTTAAAGCATTATTTTCGATGGTTTATTTTCATCATAATAATATACTCGTACGTTATTTTACCGGGCACGAACAGATTAATAATTTATAATTACACGTTATTGCGTACGTTTCGTCCGGGCGGTTTTAAGTCTTATTCGCCCGGGGAGTCAGACGACTGCGACGGCGGGAAGAGGGAGCGGGAAAGCTCGGGAAAAATCTTTTCTACCGCGAGACTTCCGCGGGGGTGGCGGGTGCGAGAGGAACAGACCGGGACGAACGACGTCCGCGTAATTAATGGGCCGAAAACCGTCCGCGTCCCGCAGAGCTCCGTGTCGGACGGATCCCCCGCAATATCGGAGAGTGCCGCGCGGCACCGCGTCGCGAGACCGGCCGGAACGACGGCGCCCAGACGCGCGCGCTTACCTAAATCGTAAAAGTTTATTCGTCCCCCCCCCCCATCCATCCCTCCGCTCCCGTCCTTCCCCGCGGACGCTTTCCGCGGTTTCGCCGGACCGAGTTAATCAAATTACCCGGCCGGCCGCCGACCCATTTATATGTACGTACGGAAACACGACTGCATCAATATGTATGTCGTCGGGGACGCGCCGTACACGGACGCGGGCGTGCGACATTTTTATTCACGCGCGCGCGCGCGTCGTCGAACGCGTTTGGCGACCGGCCTCGTATAAACCTCGCATTTTACCGTTGCCCGTTCGTAATTGCCGGCGACCCGGCCGCGTCGCCGCGGCCGTTTGTTTTCCCGCTCCCCTCGCGCCCGACGAAGCGCGTTTACCTACTTACTCGTCCCGCGGCACCCCGCGCCGCCGCGAATAAAACGCGTGAAACGAACCGCGCGATTTACCGAGAAAACGACGATATTATACGCGCGCACTTCCAGGGTCCGCCCGAGACCGATCCGTTTAAAAGGCCGCGTAACGGCCCGGACCGTTGAACCGTTCGAACGGCGGACGGCCGCGCGCGGCGGATATACGAGTTTTCATCGCGGCCGGTCCCGAGGAAGACCGTCCAATTTTTATAAAAGCATCGCTGTGGTTTTTCGTCATTGTCGGCCGGGCGCCGCGGTCCGCGCGCCGTTCGCACGAGAACTCCGCGTCGCGTGCGCGCGCGGACAATAAGAAACGTTCGACTATTGGTCGACTGCGTTTTCCGTACGTATATTATTATCGCCGTAACGGACAACGTTTGTCGTCGGCTTTTTCTGAAAAACCGGGACTACCGTATCGTGTCCGTTACACACTATGCACTTTTTCTCACCGCTTTTTTATTTTTGCTATTAATGACTCTATCAATATCGGGAATTAGAGTTGTTTTACGCTCGGGGAACTTGTGAAAACAGGGAGAACCGGTAAAACACTAAACGAATAAAATACGTCTTTTGCCATCGTTGTATTTGTATAATTCGAAATTGGAAAATTCATATTCGTAGATAATCTACGGGCAACGTCTTTATGACCCGACTCGTTCACGAGAGGAACGCGACCTTTGCCGGTACGGTGTCCGCAGTGGCGGTTGATAGTAGATAGCTGCAAGGAGTAGACTGTATATTATCAATAGAATAAAGATATGTATCGAAGTGCGTATATTTCATCCAAGATACGAGATAAAGCTTGAGACGTATTGAATAGAAATTTCTTTTTTTTTTTTAAGCAGTCGAATCGCGTAGGGTTAGGATTGTATATTTAATATTTGATAATAATTTATTTCAGATATATATTTACTCTGACAAATAAATCAATAATAATAGTTAAACAAAAAAAAAAAAAAAAAAACGCCGCGTCGAATTTAATGCAACGATGGCAAATCGCCGGCTCGTTTTTGTTTTACGTTTCTAGTATGACGGTGTAAAATATTTGCAACGTTATTGTCATTTGTTTATAATTTATAATTATTACTTATCCGATTATTTTGTCGACAACATAAATCATAGACACCCACACCTAAACCGTCGAACGTTTCGGGGACAATTACTTGCCGCATACCTGTTACGCGCCCTCCGGAAACATTCTTCGGACGGGAAATTGGACGAAAATTCGAAATCTGAAATTGGTTTCTGTTATCGACCCGCAGTGAACAGTCGGACAAACGATTAATATACGAAAATATATAAACGACGGCGCGACACCGGACTCGGCAGTCACGACTCCGCCGTATTACCCGGGTACAATAACAGTCTAGAGACGACCGAACGGGTCGGCGTCGGCGTGACGGCGCTCGTCCCTGTCGCGCGTCAGTGGCGAACACTTTCCGCGGTCCTGAAACGAGACCGTGCGCGTGTCTGATTTTACGTTTCCCCCGGCCGTCTTGTGCGCGTGCCGCCGTCGTCTCCTCGCGGCACGTCGCCCGTCCCCGAATACGTTTTCCCCTCCCCCCCCCCCTTCCCCGCGGCCCCGTCGGTCGTCCGTTGATGGGCGAGAACGTCTTCGGGTTTCCGCGCCCGCAATACTCGGCCGTCGCTCGCGGACGCCAAACGCGACGGCCGATTTCACAGTTATTAGTCGCGCCGCAGACGTCAACTCGTATTCGCCGTTTCAACGGCGCGGAGGACAGAGCCCGCCCCACATACCTGCGCGCTGGCCGCGTTACTGCTGGATCCGTGTATGCGTACAACATATAGAGCCGTTAAGCCGTGGACATTAATTCTCGACTTTTTCAGAGAGAGAGAGAGAGAAAAAAAAATCCGTTGCAAAGCCCCGGGCTCGTGTTGCAATGTACACGCGATAATTTATGATTTCGAAACGCGAACTTTTAAACAATAAAATCGCCGTTCGCTCGGTGTACAGTAGTGAGTATTATACGCGCGTTCAGGGTCTATAAAGATTACATGGGCGGCAAGGTCGTACCGTTTAAAAATAAAAATAAACACCGTCGGCGGCGGTAATAAGTCAACGAATCGACGGGACGTTGAAAGTTTCCGTCAGAAAAATAAAATACAAAACGGTCGCGCACACAAAATATACGCTACGCACACGTGTCGTAAAAATACAAGTAACAAATTACACGACAGAAATAGCCGTTTTTCTTTCGTCCAACCGTTGCGAAACGAGGGTGAAAAATATGAACGACAGTGCGGGACGAAACGTTATATGAACTGAGCGGCGCGGGCCCGAACAAAAACGACGCGACACAATAATAATGGCCGTCTTGATTTACGGCCCGGGGCCTTTGAAATGTTTGCAAAAACTTTGAACCCGCCGCGCGTCCGCAGGACGGATAATATTAATAATAACAATATCGCGGTTACGTCGACCTTTACATATTATCGAAATAATAACAAAGCTGGGCAATAACTAATACGCAGTTGAAAAGTTAAAAATTAAGCTATAGTGTCGGATATTTTGATGAATTAAAAAAAAATGCCCGTAAGTTAATAATGATTTATTTCTACTTAACAATAATACTTTAAACTCGCTTTTGCGATTTACGAATCTTTCGTACGTTTATCAGTGTAGTTTGAGGGTAAGTAAATATAAATAACAATTGGCATTTACCCTGAGTAATTATGTTCCTGAATATTCGTGACTTAACTTAATCGCCTCATCAAATTAATTTGTGTTCAATTTTTTTCCCGGGATAACATAAGTTAAATTAATTCAACGTACCTGCCCATCTTTGTAAACAAACAATTTGTTTCAGTTTATTATACTCGTTATGTATTTATAGAGGATACTACAACGAATTATACATTTTAGAAACCTAACCTGATAAACTAAAAAACCTAACGTATTGAATGTTGACGGCTGTCGATAATGTTCTCGGTTGTCAAGCAATTATTGTTAGAAACTACATTATATATTTATATAAAACGAGGAAATTATCGTTTACCGTATAGTGAGAAAAATCTCAACATTTCGGACGCGCGTCCTCTTGGTTATTCTGCGGTAAGTATAGTAGCTATAGATTTATAGATCTACTAAAAATAAACACTACGGATTATAACTGACCACGGAGTAATTTTGAATGCGATTTTACTTTGACTGCAGTACCAAAATATCGTATGATGTAATAATACATTTTGAGGTTAGGTTAGGTTAGGTTGTGTCAGGGTGCACACTGCCGCACAGCCCCGGCACGTCCGTTTCGTTTGACACGTGCGCGCGATAAAAATAATACAAACATTATTATGGTTGCGATACGTTAAATTATTATTTTAGTTATAAATGTCAATATACTTGTAAAGTCGTAAACCGTACTCGCCCATAGATAATAATAAAATCCACGATTTATAAAAATTATATCGTACGAAATATTATTTTTATCGTATTCGAATGAGAATTTTTATAACACTGCCCAGACAAATTCTAAAAGAGCGTGTACGCCATTTTGAACAAATTAACATAAAATGTGGTATCTCTCAAATCATAATATTTCATTTAAACGATCGTTTTAGGTGGATTTTGTACCGGAAAACAATTATCAAACCTCAAACACAATGTCTGTAAAAACATGTTCTACCAGAAATTTGATTTGAATAAAAATGTCCCGGTTAATTTGTTTTTCAATGGTCTACTGAAAAGAAATCGAAATATCATAGAATTTTCAAACAAATATCTCAACAAATCAATATGGTTTCTACATTTTTAGATTCCGATAAGAGGGAAGAAGCGTATGGTTTTTTTAGACAAAGATGTTTATTTATTTTTTTTTCTTTTTCTGTTGATAACTTTTCTACCAGAAGACTCCGAATTTTACGTGCAGCAACTTTTCTGAAAGGAAATCGGTGTGGAGAGGTACTTTAAGGAGGTCGTTTTTCCGTTTGCTCGGAGTTTTCTCAGCAAAACCGAAAAACCGAGAAAACCGGCGTTACATTAAACAACTGCAATTAAAGAAAATATATAGAGCCTATTTAATTGTTTCACCGAGAAATATGACGCAGGGTGATTCGGGGGTTTAAATCCCACCGCCGCCCCCTCCCCCCGAAATGTCAGGAACGAAAAAATGAATTACTAATAAATAAATAGAAAAAAAAGAAAGAAAAAGACGATTAGTTATTTATTTAACGATAATAATCAGTGGGTTATGAGCGATTCAAAAGTTTTCGGGCGTTCGTGAATTGACGTGTACAATAAAATCATCGTTATACTTGCGCGATTATGCGGTGAACGATTGTAGACAACCGATTGACGCCGGTCGCCGCCAATTCGGTGATCGTACGCGATGCACACGGGTGTAATAAATTATCGTCGCCACCGATATACCACGGGGGGAAATTTCTAATGGCCCGCATTATCCGGAATATAGATATTTCTAGAAGTTTCGTCGTCCGATGCAAGCCGCGCGTCCGCGCCTGACGAACACGCCCACGCATCTTGTTGTACCGCTGTTCGCTAATTTCGATTGACGCATTGTCGCGGCCGCGCAATATGAAACGCGAATACGAAAATTCGAAAGGAGCGAGATTTTTAAAAAAAAAAAAAAAAAATTGCTTGAACCGCGAAATAACAATACCGCCCGAGTCAGGTCGATTGACGTGGGTTCGTCCAGACAAATCGTCCGTAGACAGTGCGCCAACTAAATGACGGAAACCCGAAACGTCACAATCCGGTGCAAACCGTAAATGCGAGTTATTGTTAAATGTCCGCGTAATTATTTATTTAATTTCGAATTCTGTTGCTATCATATACCCGCATAGTATAACAACGTTTTCTCACAAATATGAAATTACACGACGATGATATTAATATTAATAAGTACAATGTTTTTTTTTTTTTTTTTTTTTTTTTTTAATGACAAATTGTAATAATTAATTTACCTATATACTATAAGTACCTAAAATAAAGAGTAATACAGTATGAATAGTATGATATTTATGAAAATTTTATATTTTTTCAACCCCTTCCCCCCCCTTAAAATTTCCCTGCGTTCGCCAGCGATATGATATATAAATTATTGACAAAACTCGGAAGTTATTAATTGAACTTCGCTCGGAATCGTTTTTCGTTAGCAACGGTTTCTCGTTGCTCACAGGTATACATTAAATTCCGGTCTGTATCCTACTTTCTCAACTCCTCATCCACGCCAGTGGCTACAACCGTCCCCATTATCTTACTTTTTTAAATATTGTTTGAATATAAAAATAGATTTCTGAAAAACGATACTTTTCTGCTTCAGATGTCAATTTTTCGGGAGAGATCAGGGGTTATTTTCATAAATTTTAATCTTTCATTGTTAATATTACTATTAAATATTAATGATACAAACTGGATTTATTTTTGGCGAAAAGATGTGGGTGAGCGGGGTGGTTATGAAGTCCGAAAAAAATTCTAGGCAAGTTTTTGGGGTAAAAATATTTCTAAATGTATGACGAAGTGCACAACGTCCAAGTATTCAAAATTACAAGGAAATGTATGTAATTGCAATACAAATTATTCTACTGTATACGTATTACGTAGAACTCGTAAACAAATTTCAAATGTTAGGTATTGAGGGATGGGGTTATAACCCCCAACCTCCAACCACTGGTTGTATCACTACACTTCAACATCTAAAGTAATTTTTTTTTCTTTTAAACAAAAACTCACGTGAACAGTACGGTGGTTCGTCGGACTTGTCGCCACAGTCGTCATTACCGTTACAGAATTTGTCCATGGCCACACAATAACCGGTGTCGCACATAAACTCGGACAATTGACACCCGAAACCATAATCGATGGTAGCCGCTAGCACGCCACAAACTATTAGCGCTTGTCGTATTTGCATCTTGGCCTGGAAGTAAAAAAAAAAAAATCCCATTAAATTCACCTATAACACAATTGAAATTTTACAATTTTGAAGTTATTTGTTTTTTAGTTTGTTAGTTATTTATTTATTTAGTTTATTCAAAATTACATAAAACGCGCGATTAATTTGTTTTTCGTATGTACCTAATGGGTTTGTTTGTGTTTTAAGATATTTTTTTAACTGCAATGATATAATCACGTTGCAATATTTTAAAGTGTAAAAATTTTATATGTATGTATTATTGTATAGAGTTTTAAAAGCTTATGAAATTAATTTACTTGAAGATACCGATATTTGACAAATGACAAACTGATGACTGATCAACAATTAAGATAGTTCATCAATAGATAATACATTTTTAAAGATATATTAAATGAATAATAAAAGAAACATTTTTCGCGATTTCATAGAAATATTTCAAAGAGAGTTAAATTTTTAATTCCGAAAAATGTCAAGTGATATACTTCAAATTGACTACCCTAATTCTGTGCATCCGGCGAAACTCTGCATCGAGTTAAAAAAAAAAAAAAAAGTCCATACCGCCAATAATTATTATTTGAGTGCGAGTTTAGTGAAGCTTTTTTTTTTTTTTTTATTTTTGTTGACGATCAATAAGCGCACCTGTAGATAATAATATTATAATAATCGTACCGCACGAGACCAATTTACTTTTCGAACAGTCATTATAATAATACGACGGGAACTCGTATTGCATATATATATATATATATACTTACCGTATAAATCATAATGCACAGTTAAATGCAAATATAGAAATAATTTTAACGTCGTATCGTTTTTAATGTTAAAAAGGTAGGCAGGCAAACAACAACAGGCTGCTGCAGACCGAATTTAATTTACGCAAATTTGCATAAAACTACGTAATGTTATACCTCTATACAGGTACATAGGTATATATACTTCTTTAGTACGCTTTTCTTGTTCGTTTTTAATTTCCGTTCAAATAGTTTAATCAGTTTATTTTTATTTTAAATTGCGCCATTCGTTTAATATTATATTTTAAGTTGGTAGGTGTATCGAAGAAGTTAGTTTTACATACGTGAAATTCTTTTCTCAACAGTCATTTTTTACGTTCGTAAAAATGCCCTGATCTTTTCAGATCGTGCCTTTAAAAATTTCGGGTTTTCCATCTTGCGGTACTTTATTTGAACAATTGAATGACGTTTCCGGCAGTTTTACCTCTAGATTTTTTGTTTTGTTGTTTGATCTTTGATGATTTCTGAGTTACCTCATTGAAAAAAGGGAATATCCCGACTAATATTATTCCGTTTTAAATCATTTTTTTTTCATTTTTAATGATCTAACGTTGCGAACAGTTTTATATAAACTACACATACCTGTGTATCCTATTATCCTATCTACCAAACTGCCCACGTACAATAGAGTTTTATCCGTGAACAGTAATATATTTTTTAAGTACAGGTTTATTTAGAAATATTTTCCACGTATTAATATTCGACTGCTGTCGATAAATAGTCTGTAGAATATTATATTCTCCAGTGATGTGTTTTCGAGAGAAGTTTTACCGTGCAGAGTATTTAAATTATATATTCCGTGGATCTGAGACAATTCAAAAATGTAATTTATAATTTGTATTACATGCGTGTCATTTGCTAGGTCGAAACTCTCGTATTATAATATTAGGAGACACGTTTTTGATTTCTAAAGTTACACCGTTCGAATCCTGAAACGAACACGAAAGTGTAATATAAAACAAATTCCCGACCGTTTTTCAAAAAAAAAAAAAAAAATTAAAAGATTTTAAAGTATTTTAAATTAAATATACAGTACGTTCAGATGAGAATTTGTTGGCTAAAATATCGCAATTTCTTGTACAATTATTTCGTACCTATAGACTACATTCAAAATTAAAAAAAACATGTATTTATCTAGTTCACCTGGGAAGTATGTTTTTTTCGGGAGAGCGTATTGGTCGATATCAACATTATATTTACATAACGTCGCGAATTAATTAGTTTACAACACGCGGGGAGACTAATGATTGCGATCGAATATCATAATATTAACGGTGGCAGCGGATGCTGCACGTAAAACGATAGAACCGAAAATATTGTGAATTATTATAATTTCACGAACGTTGTGACAGTTTCGCACAATAAATTTATCTAACGTCCACGTGAAACGACACCAAAAAAACATACATTACATATCGAGTATAAATATTATGTTTATACATGTAAAGTTTTTATCGAATTTCCCGCGCACATTGTAAGTCATATCCGGGCACGCTAAATAATAATTATAAATTATTATACATACCGCGGTTTCAGAGATTATATTTTATGTTCAAATTATATTCCGTCGATTTTTCCAATAATCTATAGATTTTTATTTCCCGTTGGTCGTCTTTGTAATCATGCATAGGATATACTCGTACAATAATATCATATTTAATATTTGTCATATACCTTCCTTATTGTCTTTTCTTTCAATAATCTCTGTACAAAAGTTCTATTCGGGCCAGTAGCGGTCATTAAACAAAATCGGACGTACAAAAGCTAGAACATTGCGTAGTTTGAATGAGAGATATTATTGAGACAAATGTTCGGTCCGATGAGAATTATAACGGTGAAGCAAATTATATATTGTCGGAACATTAAAAATAAAAAAATAGAATGAATTGAGAATGTGAAGATCAGATGGATAAAGGAGAAGAAGCTGTAAATCATAAGGACGAGTGAGTTGATATGGCACTGGGCTTAAAGGGCCTGCAATTAATGCTGGACATTAACGAGTTAAATCTAAAAAGTTTAATTAATTTATCTTTTAACTTAACATAAGACGTTTTTATTAATTCGATTTTTTTTAAATTTATTTGTTTTACGTTAAATTGATAAATTATAAGTTAATTTTATATATTATGCCATGTAAAATTAACTTAAATTACTTTTAATTTAAAGTTTTGGCACAATATATTTATTTTTGTGTATTCTATACTAATACTATTAATTAATAATAATATTGTTTTGTTTATTCCTTATTTTTTGAGAGGAGTGAGCTGAATCACACTTTATTTACCAATTATGTACACAGACCCTGTCTAACAACATTGGCCATCTTTATTTTCAATTGAATATTCACAAACTCTAATATTTAATCATTTTTATTGAGAAAATACAAACTCTAATTAATTTTGTTTATTTATAACTCATTCGTTTTTATCAACGAACTTAATTATTGTGAGTTCAGTTGATAGTGTTGCTTAGTATATAAAATATATATCATGTCATATTATGGTAAAATGTTTACAACAATACGCGTTTCCGTGACAACAACGATTGTTTAAAAAAGATTAAAATAATACAAATTTAAAAATAACAAAAAATAAATAAAAGCGTTTGCCAGTAACAACTTTTTTTTTATTCTTTCAATCTTTTTTTACCTAAAGAATCAGGCTTTCCTCATTATCTCGAATATTAATGAGAATTTCAAAAAATGACCACTTAAAAGTACCACCCAGAAATCATTTCCTTTCAGAAAAGGTGCTATTCCTGATAGTCGGAGCATGCTTTCTAGTAGAAAAAGCGTTTATACAAAAAACAAAAAATAAATATCATTATTAAACCAATACATTCCTTGCTCTGCTCAGAATTTAAAAGAAATATTGTAAATCGGAACTTATTGTGTTATCACTTTACATTAAATCGTTTTGCGCAATGTGCTTTTTGAACTTTTGCGAAAAATTTCGATGCATTATAAAATATTGCGGTTTTAAAACCTACTCCCGTTGCATCTACTTAGGAGAATGTTAATTCTAACTTTGGCAATATTATAATTGATACCGATACACATATCATCTTCTTCTTGCGACCACGTCTATTGATTTTCTTTTAGCACTCCGCAGCTGGGTCCTCGTCTTTCGCTCATCCGACTATATAAATTTCCCGCAAATCTACATTGAGTACTTACATATTAAATTAGAGGATTCAGTCATCGGTGAACGTCACACGCCGATGCGTATACCACGTGGGCGTCTTTGACAAAATATGTTCGTCGGTTAATTATAACAACTGTGTGAGGTTGCGCTAATGTTTCAACAATGCTCTTAGATTATTGTGAATAGTACAAATTATTTTGCCGAGAAAACCCTTTTGATATTATGTTTTACACTATGCGGCTAGGTTGATTATAGAAATACAATTGTTATATATAATAAGTAACATTTTTTATTCATTAATTGTTATTTATACTGTGTAGATGTATTTTTTATCAGAACAAATAATCTAGGTTAGTAAAAGTGCTCCGATATTTTGATGGTATTTATATACATTTATTATATGTATACAGGGTGTCCCACGATGACTTGGCACTTAAAATAACTTTTGTACTATTTTCGATACATTTTTTTTTTTTTAATATTTAATGTGCGTCTGCGCTACAATTTATGTATGAACATTGTTTTTTTTTTAGTTGGAAGGGTTCCTAAAATAAAAAATTTGTAATTTTACTATAATTTAAAAAAAAAAAATTCAAAATAGCCATTTTGTAAAATAGGTTTTTAAACAATTTTCGGCGGTTGAATATTTTGTCGTAAAATAGTCTTTTATTTTCTACGATTTTCTTATCAATCGTAATACCTACTACCTAATGCCTATAATATGGCAATATTATTGCGTACTGTTAACACACGGAAAGAAAATCCTTGTCATGTATCCTGACTAATAACCGAATAAATACTGTAATAGACGAACCATAATAGGCAGTATTCATATTTGCAAAAACTTCAAAAAATCGTTCCGATACCAGGCCGATTCAAATTAACCGTGTAATTAACGTTTTGTAAACGTATTTCCATGCTGAACACAAGAGCCACACAGTAACGTATGACATTTTCACACGCGCACGACTGAAATTCGTGAAATCACAAACGAGAAATGCTTCTCGTTCTAGGTGCAGTAACGGATACTACAACGGTTGTATGCCTCCCGTCCGAAATAATTCTTAATCGTGCATTTCTACATCGAACCTAAAATATAATATACCCAGGAATATACCGTAGCGTGTACCGGGAATCTTTATACCCACGAAATAGATATATTTATATACGCCGCGATAATGCGGGATGGGTGACAGGGTGACGGAGGGGCGGTTTTTTGGGGGGGGGAGGAGGAGGAGGAGGAGGNAGGGGGGGGGGTGGCGGATCCGCGAGCCGAAATTGAATTCATTTGTCTCGCTGTCGTTTTCGCTAACCTCGGCTGACAAATAATGCGTATGGAAATTAATGGAACGAGCAGCCACCGTCGTCTCCGCGGGCACGAAGTGTATTTATATTCACGTCGATCGAACCCCAGGAACGCGGAATTTATCGCTCGATCCCGGAGGGCGTTACAAATGTGCGTATCAATTACTTCCCGTCGCCCGCGGGTACCGTTCACGTATACTGCCGTGCCGAAAATCTCGTTTGAAAATTGACTCCGGCGGCGGCGGTAGCGGCGGCGTTGGGACCGCGGATGATTAAGATGCCCAACGAGATGCCTCGCAGTCGGTTTTCGCCTCCAGTATTCTCACCGTGTCTGACACGTGGCCGATCTTGGAAGACAATATTCATTATAAATAACGAGGCCATTGGCCGAAACCGAGTGGTTACACACAGAGGTTAAATTTAACCCTCGCATTATGCGATATAAAAAAGTTAGAGTGAAAAAAAGAGAGGAGTCACTTGAAAAAATATAAAAGGTTGGGTATTGTGGTCATGTAAGAAATTTATTATAGATTTAATAAAATTTAGCATGGTTAGATTGTACGGTTATTTATCGATCAGGCATTCCACAAGGTTGCTTGGAACTTGGAATATTGATTTTAGTTCCTAATGTGTTGAGTTGGTGACAATCGCAGGGGTCTGGATCTGATTTTTCGCGAGATGTTTACGATTATACTATATTCTCAGCCGTGTAAGTTACATATTATTGTTTTCTCAATAAGAGGATTGGTTTTTACTCCGGTGTGGCTGGGTTTTATTTCTCTTAGGTTTTTTATCTCTCAGTAATATTTATTTGTGGTATCAAATATTATTTTTTGGTTTTTTTTTTTTTGTTTTATTTTATTCTTATAGAAAAAGACTACAGTAATGTTTTTTTTTTTAGATAATCTATACCTATACTTGATGATTTCAATGTTCTTTAGTATTGTACAATGTATTCTTCTTTTTTTTTTCAGTTTATTTTAAAGGTCACCGTCCCTCCAGTTTTCCCCGATTTCTACCATTTGACAGGATCATAAATCTTTCTGTGCATAGAGGTTAATTTTTCAAGTTCCTAATCATATTTGTTTTGATCTCCCAATGATCTTTATATTATACGATCTCAGTATATATATATATATATATATAAGTACATAAATTAAAGTTATGTAATAATAAGTTACAGAAAGTAAGACCGGTCGCGCTCTCTAGATATTATGGATAAAAAAATAACTGTCAAGTATGTGTTTGGTTCAAAATTATTAGCTCGACGGTTAATATTTATGTTAAATATTGGTTTCATTAAGGAAAAAAATTAAAAAAACTCGATAACCTACCATTATGTTATTATTCCCTTAAAATGTTCGTTCAGGTTTGATAAGTCCTTTTAACACCCTTAAATACTCGAAAATTATACTCATATCGTGTATATGGACTTAACCTATTTCCCATCACGTGTATTTTATAAAATACTTGTAGCAATATAATACTATCTCAAAGAGAAAATGTAAGTATTAAACTTATAAGGTGAAGGAAGCGGTTGTTGTCTCGTAAACAATAATTTTAATTAATGATTTTAGTCCCAACGTCATTGTCAGTGTCGTGTTTGATAAAATATGAAAACGTATAGCTTAACATTGTATTATTTTATCAAATGTGTAGTCTTACATTTTTTCTCGTCGATGCAGAGTGATTAATATAACGTAAGACATTTGTTATCTTTGAGATAATTAATTTTTATTGGAAAATGTTAGAAACAAGCAGCTATAAAATGTTAAATTACTATAATTTTTATCGTCCATATGTTTGGGGATAAAACCATAACCATATTTTGATTTTAAATGACAATCAATATTACAAATTTCATTAATAGACAGTGCTTAAATACGTCAATGACTGTCTTACGTTTTATCGATTACCCTATATTTTAATACAACGGTGAAGAAAGAGAAGAGGTTTTGTTCATAAACCCAAAATTATATCGATATTTTATACTCAAAAAAAAAAAAAAAAATTAAAAAATAAAATAAAAACGTCGGATCTGATGAACAGCTTATTGGTTATACAGAAGCTAAAGTCGAAAGAAATATTAAAATAATATTGAAAAGTTAAAAGCCGGAAAAAAAAAACACTAGTTGTTTAAAACGATAAGTATATATACGAGCAGATGGATAAGAAAAAAAAAGTATTTTTAGAGTGTATTCTCGTGTGCAGATATGACTTCTCTCGATTCCACCGCTTCCTCATATTCTTTACTTTTAAAACTACTATTATTAATTTTATATTTGTTTTTCTCTCCCCCGTTTGCTCTTCCACATTAAGTTATAATATTATTTCAATGGGATTGAACACACGCAACTAAATTATTATTTTAATACAATACTTGTATATGCTATCGTGGAAGAAAAATAAGATAGTAATATTGAAGAATTTTACCGTGAACAGTCTTTAGCTTTTCATTTCCACGCACTCAAATGCTGTTCTTTTGATCGATAAATAAATTAGAACATAAGTCAAATGTTCGCACAGAGACAAGTTTTTAAATTATTATTATTTTCGATTCAATTTTAACCGGTAATAGGGCGTGCTACCACCCATAACCTTATTGTACGGTAAAAAACTAGCCAGGCTATAGATTTAATTAAGAAATACAAATTTCGTCATAAAGCAAAGAGAACTTATACGAACTTATGCGACGACGGTTTTATTTTTTCGATATAACAAACGCAAAAAAAGTTATAACTGTTTAAAAATCTGATAGTTTGACGTTTTTCAAAGTGACAGTGAGTTATTGGAATAAACAAAATATAATCGTTAAGTATCCCCGTATTCGAGCCATTATACTAGGACGTCTTTTTTCAAATGCGCCCGAGTTTCATTTTAAAATGTCTCTGGAAACTATTTATTGTTCCTCGGTGCGCTTAATTGTGTAATGTGCATCTCTATCGTGAAACCCGCACACATCGCACAGTGTCTCCGAGTTGGAACGAGTTAAACACCGTTTTCAATTTTTTTTTTCAGTTCGCGTCCTAAGTTTTGACTCAAATCGAACGAGTAGACACAATATTTATGAGTATTTTTGATTTAAAGTCGAAAAATATGCAAACGCTTTTTAATCAGTTTACAAGTCTGTCCGGCGCGTAGGTACTCGCGGACGACAGTGCTCAGACTCGTCTGAAAGGGCGTTCTCGGCGGCCGGTATGCGTGCCCCGGATCCCCTCCCCCACCCCCGCTAATGATGTTAAGTCCGCGATTTTCGGCAACAACGCGTTGTTGTTCGGTCGACCGGCGACCTCGCACGTCGGCGACCTGCGTCCGGGCGGTGCGAGAACGCGCGTATAAATGCGTATCGCTAAAACGGTTTCGTTCGCGGTCGTTCGCAGCGAACCAGTCGCCGTCCGAAGAACGCGGCGTCGACGCCGAACCGCCGTCTCCGTTCGATTCGGCCCCGCCAACAACCTCGCGGCCCATATTTACACAACGCCCAATCGCCGCGCTGCGTGCAGCGATAATAATGTTTAAGGGCCGACGCCCGTAACGCCGTCGCGGTTATCCCGACGCCCGAGGGTTTGTTTAAGCACCTCAGATGACGAATTAGCGTCCGCGAACTTATCGTTTTATTGGACAAGTCGATTATCGGCTCCGCCCCGAGTGAATTCCGTAGTCCCTTCGCGTTCCCCGCGAAACTTTTCTCTCTACGCGGTCCCGTTACGCGCCACGAACTACACGTGCAAGACCGCAACCACCCGGTTCACCGCTCGGTGCGTTTCGTTAACGGACAACCGTTTCACTTCGTTTAACCACGTTATGTAACCATTGGTTTTTATTTTTTTTTTTGCCTAGGCGAAAGTTTTAATGGTACCTGATATTATTACCGTTATTATTATCAATCCTGATATCTCATATTATCTTGTATTTGACCATTTATGTCCGTGTATAAATTAAATGTACTACAGCCGACCATTGCTTTGAATTGTATTTCGTAAGCAACGGCTTATCGTTGCTTACAGATATGAATTAAATGGCTTGTTTTATTTTACCTTTCCAACATTTCATATACAACAGTGGACTTCAGTTTCAGATTTTTTTATTTCGATAGCAAATATCGGGGAAATTGCGATAGTCAGAAATCTTTGTTTATTTAAACGATTCCTATCAGCACTGGTTTGAACCACCGGAAGTTATGCGTGTGTTATTTATTTACACCATAACCCTTTCCTATTTTTGGGAACAAAAACGTATCTGTTTGTATTATAATCTGTTTGATAAAATTAATTTTGTGATTAATAATAATATTTCTATGATTAACATAAGTATAGCCAAGACACTTTACATTTCAATTGCGTACGAGTATAAAATAAGTTAACGTTTTTCTTTCGTACACTATAAGAAATTCGAGTGTATATTATGAAAAAAAAAAAAAAGGTCAAACGGTCGATTTATGTTATTGCAGTACCGTGTTTGATGAAGGCGCGTCGCCTTTTGTGCAGCGTGCTATTCGTGAAACAAGAGCAGAGAACTCGAAGGTTGTAGGGACGGGGGAGGAGGTAAGCTCACCACCAGTCATAATGATAGTCATCATCATCATAATCATTCATGTTCCTTTCGTATACAAACGTACGAACGTACAACAATCCCCTTTCTTTCTCATCATCGTTCTCCTCATCCGCTAACACTTAACCACCGCCACCGCACCAGGGCTTCCACTCTTGTACACTGCACCAAAACCGAGAGACCATAGATATATATATATGTGTATACACATAAATGATTGAACGTGTGTGGCTGTGAACACACATATATATATATACGTACAGAAGAAAATGTGTAGCTATTAGCAGCGGCGGTGGCTATACATGTATACATATAAATATATATATATGGCACATTGAACGCAGCAACATTTTATTATGTCCAACCAAATAGAGGGGACGTCCCTTTGTGCCGGGGAACGAGCGAGTGTGTCTCCTGAAACCCTTTCTAAATTTCCCGTGTATATATAAACGAACAGAAAGTAGAAAAAAATTAATGAAAAAAAAAAAAAGGAAAAATACATAATACACTACCTATAAGTACGTATATATAATATAATCGCCTTAAGAAGCTTACAATGTAATAATAAATCTGCCTATCTAGATCATCATCTAAAAGTACAGATTATTATATATATATACGAGAGTATTAATTATATAAAAACGAATTAATGTGATGTTATTATGATGATTGAAATTTGAAATTTTTCTTTAAGTATTTTTTTTTTTTTTTTATCAATCCGAAGATGAAGATTTGGTCTCAACAAATTTTCACAATAAACGCCTTCTCTATTTTTCTTTGTCATACACCATATTTTTGAGAACCCCGTAGAAAGTGACTCCTGCATCTTGCATTACTTGGTTAATGTATTTTGTCCTGGGTTTTCCTCTTGATCCTGTTCCTCCTATCATTCTTTCAATTATTAAATTATGCCTCGACGTGTGCCCTATCAACTGCCATCTCCTACGCCTTTTAGTGTTTATCAATGATTATTTTACATCTACTGTTCTCAAGACGTCTTCTTTATGTATATTAAAAATACCGACATCTATTTTTGACAAAAATAAATTCTCCATCGTTAACAGAATCCGTGTTTTATAATAAGTAAAAAATGATTATTTTGTATTTCTTATTTTTATTTCTACACCAAGTGGGTGTATTTACACGGGGATTTTGAACATTTAAAATTATTGATCAACTTAAACATTATTACATTTTTGTTATTTTCGTCAAATATATTATAATAATTATAATATATATGCATGATGCACATGTATGATCTGTGTAGATTTAAGCATTTATCGTTTTCAACATTTTTAGTAGGTAGGTGTACTATATTTGAGTTTTTAGTTGTTTTTGTTTTTTATTTTTTTTATGCAAAATAAGTACACCAAAAACTTCTGGAATTTGTCACCAGTTTGACGCTAAAGTCTATATACATTTATAGAGACTTTATCTCAGTTAGTACAAAAATATTGTTGAATATTCGATTCAAGTATATTTTTTCGGTCGATTCAATATGTAAAGAAGTTTTAAGTAAATCATTTTTTCGATACAATTCAGTTTCAAATATAAATATAAATCTTTTACAATTTTAATTAATATGTTTATTATATAAAAAAAAAAAAGGTGAAATATATTAAATTTAAATATTAATAATGATTATAAATTAATTAATAAGGTACATCATAACACATAATTTAAGAAATCTGTGAGTGTGTCATATCTAAATGTTAACACTTAAATTTACCCCGAAGGAGGCACTTAGTGTTATAGATTCAGCAAACCAGGTGTCATAGGTGAAATTAACCATCTCGTCTTTTTACCTTAGGGGCAATATTTCGCAAACAGTAACATGCGAATTTTACCCCCTCGTTATCTTTACTCCGGGGAGGTAAAATGTTGTGATGTAAAATTGTCACAGGTGAATTTCTAACTCGAGCTAAAATTTTGGGAGGTAACAGACAAATTTCACCCCAGTTATACAAAAACATATTTATAACATTGATAATACATATACTCTCTGTATTCTAGTGATTATATTTTATCCTAAATGTTTTCGCCGGATTTAATGATCCCACGAAGGGTCTAGATTCTAGGACACCTCGCTGCGATAGTATCGACCCGCCACCGTACCGATTACGCCGACTCACCATTATATTATTTTTCGCAGCAAAATCTTTTTTTTTATTCAAAACTCAACGCATTCGGTTATTTTTCAAGGCACGCGGGGGATATCTTCACTAGTATAATAGTATATAGATCTGTCATAGGGTCATTTCAGTTCAAATTACTCCCCTTTCTAATTTTTGAATCGAGTATATTTCAGTGGGATATACTGATAGGATAGTGGTTTTAATGTCAACAAATTTAAATTGGCTTTCCACACAAATCTTTATCATAATTTGACTCCATAAATTCCCTTCCAAATGAACTAGCCTGAAATTCGTCTGGTCCGTTCTGTGAACGTATGAAACTATGAACTTAAAAAAACTTAGAAAAAAATCATTATTCTTAATATTAATATTTTATAATTGTTGTTATTGGAATGGAAAATACCGGCATAATATTATGATTGCGGTTTAAATTTTAACTTAAGGGTGGGGGGTGGGAGTTGAAATTTCGCCAATGGTAACAGGTGAATTTTACTCCCCACTCTTGTATATTGTTGATATAATTACTTAAATTACCGAAATGTTCTCTAAAATATTATTGTTCAGCTTCTTGTTTTGTATAACTGTACAATGCTTTAAAATAACATTATACTGAATAGTGTTTTTGATAAGTTTATTAATTTGGTTATATTAATCCTTGATTGCTCTTCATATTCTGAGCGTAGGGAGGAATCTATTGGTGTTACTATGATTTTTTTATTTTTGTATCAGAGCAACTCTTCTACCAGAAATCTTGCTCTAATCAAAAAACGACATGAGACTTTTTTTTTATTTCTTTTTTGTCTGTTATGCGGTTTATTTGGAACAAATAATTTCGAGACTTCTGAATCCGAACTCATATAATCTATGAAAAAACAAAATAATATTTATTGTTTACAGTTTACTTCAAAAATAAAATATTTTACAATATAATGATACTGTGAACAAATCAATACATCATTACGTCTTATTTAAGAACCAAAAATCGTGTAACCGTGAAATGTTTGTTACCCATCTGTTTAGTATGTTATCATAAGAATAACGATAACAATTTACCACGACCGGTCGTCAGTTCACCGCTCCGGTTAGTATTTCCAACATCGTCCGAATAACAATAAATTATAAAATAATAATTTCAAGAATAATAGGTTTTTCCACGGCTCTCTTACTTTATACGCTTACAAAAAAACATTTTATCCGGCGACAACACAGTTAAGACACGACAGTTAATCATTAATAGCCGTACAAATGGTTTGGTATTATAAAATTATGCGTCATAATTATATACATGTACAATTTGGGTAAAATTCGACTGTTGCATTCGAGACATTTTATCTCGCCGATTACAAAAGCATTATTGTCGTGAATTTTCTCGTTTTTTTTTCCCAATTATTTTGAAAACTGATTGGAATACCGAAAATCGACATTCTCAATATATCAACTAAATAAAATTTTCTTGCAGAAAAAATGTGCATTTCATCGGAACATTATTACTTGTAGAATTATTGCGCGCGATATAAAAAAAAAGTCAAGCGTCGTTTTAAAACCGCCATATTCCTCGTCTCGTTTAGAATCTACAATGATTTACGAGTGAATTAATAATATTGAATAATTAATGGTTAAACAATATTATTATTATTATAACATTATTAGGGCGAATCAACCAAATTTTAATATAAAAAGTAATTAAAAGTTTATTAGTGAATACGCATGGGACGTATTTCCTAATAATATAATAGCAGTTTCGGTATAGGTGCACACGATCAATAATGTCGCGTTTTACGGACACGTTTCGCAATACTATAAACATAATAATACCGATAGTGTTATTTGATTTTTTTTTCTTTTTAAATCTCCGACCTTCAAACGATAAGGTTTTGATCATTTCTCCCCGGTTAGATGCCGATCGGATATGAACATTGTAATGGAATATATTCGTAGATTAGGTAGGCAGGTAGGTATGTACGCACACATTCAAATGAAAATCGTGTTTCGAAATAATCACAAAGCTATATCCGCGAAACGAGACGACGGACCGGGAATACCAAAATAATACGGCGGCGGCGACGTTCTCCCGAGCAGTCTCTCCCCCTGTTTACGCGTCCGCGGCAAACTTAACTTGTTTGGCACAAACTTGGGCGGCAACAGGGAAACGTGCTTTCGACGTTCTCCGCACGGTCCTCCCTTTAAATTAGACATCCGTAACCAAACTTATGAATTATCAAACTTGTCACCACCGCCACCCACTACCACCACCCGTATATTAGCAGTGTTTGATTCATCAGCTATGTATAATCAGTATAAACGCGGACGGGAGATATGATACACGGAGACAATAGTTTTTTTTTTTTCAGAGTACAAGGAACACGTATTTTATATTCTTTTCTTAAGATGAACATAAGTTAGATTTTTTTTTTTTTGTTGTGCTTTTTGTGAATATTTTCCCCTTGTGTTTTGGTCAGTGTACATATAAGCGTAGATGTATTCTAGTTCATTTTAAATTTAAAATAATAAAATCTCAAGTCACTTGATGCACTTTTTGTTTGACAAAACAATCATAATAATCATATGATTATACGATTTAGGCATTTAAAACGCTTGCATTTAAGTAAGATCGTTTAGTATATGTTTATCCGTTTAGCAATGTTCAAAAATGAATTTGCTTAAAACAATGAAAATTATTAAAAATTGATTTGAGCTCTTCTTCCACGGGGCCGAAGATATTAATCTTGCTGTTTCGAGATGTAAAATAATACATTTCGATACGAAAACGTCGAAACGTCGATCACCGCTGTGGAAAAAAATGTTCAAAGATGTCGGCACATTTCACCGTTGTGCCATATATAAGTACGGGAAACGGCCGTAATTTAAAACATACAAAACGAGAAATAACGACCGTAATATATTATGTTTGTACGTGTACCTACCGAGTTAATTCTTTCGGGTCTACAATAATAATAATATAATGACAATGATCCATCGGTGAATTTTCCTAAGCCGGTGGCAGTGGAGGTGTCGGTGTACTGCCGGTGTAAAAGTTGTCAGGTCCTTTGTACCGTCGGGTCGTGAGTGCGTCCCGTCGACGTAAGCCGCAAAAAATATATAACGGCAATAAAAATGATAAATTCCGACGGGACGCAAAGTAAAACGAATGGCCATCTCGACGGATGTACAGTTGGTATAGGTATACTTTTTTAAAAGACTTATTATTTTTTCATATATTTATATATATATATATATAATTTTTTAACACGTTGTTACTCGATATATTTGTTTTTCTTTTGTTTATGCCGAACAACACGAAATGATTTAAATGACATTTTTTTAATATTCATCGTTATTTTAATGAATGTTTACAAATATTTACGGTAGAAATACTTGTCAACTTTTACAGATGTATAGTGCATGTATATATAGTACAAATATTGTTAGAACGGTTTGAAAATTTTGAATTGCTATTAATAGTCGAAAAATCATCAGATTATTAATTGAAAATTTTACCAATGTAAGTATTATACAAAAATTACAGTCATCTACAGTTAATTTTGTCTAAATTACAATAACAACGACAAAAAAAAAAAAAAAAACAATTGAAAATTATAAAACCGTTATTTCAGTAAACGTTCTAGTTTTTCCTAATTTTTCTCAGTTGTCAAGAAAAATATGGGAAAAATCAAAAAAAAAAAAGATCGCTTATTGTACCGACAAAATACAATTTTTTTTAGAAAAAAAAAATACTACACTTGGATTTAAAAACGCGATTTCTGGTGGATAAAAAATCGTAAACAGTGAATCTTTTATTGCCTCAAATCTGTTTTGTGTTTCTATAGTTACGTTTTCCTATTATTTTAAAAACTAAACGAAAAAAAGACTCCCTCGATGCACCTTACAGATTTAAAATTCTATAAAACATCTCTTTAATCATTTTTAGATTGGAGGAAAATTTTTTTCGTAGAAAAGTTGTTAATAGACAAAAATAAAAAAAATAAACCTTGCACATATCATAGTAAAAACCATAAATTCTTCGCTGAATTCAGAAATATAAAACAAAAAAAAAAAGAAATGAGTTTATACAAGGATAAAGCTACAAAATTTCAATTGTAAACTCTATAATCGGAATAGTTTTTTTTCTTTTTTTGAAACTCAATTATTTATTTTATAGCTTTTAGTTTTAAAATAATAATAATAATAAAACACTCTTCAACACCAACAAAAAAAAAAAAAAAAACCAATGGACATTTTGCAATAAATGTCTGTACCGTTTTACATACATTTGCTTTTTAAAATATATTTGTATAGCTTTAAAAATGGATAATTTTATAAGGAAAATAAAACAATAAAAAAAAAAAAGAACGCGAGATCATTTTTTATATGTCGTTTTTTGATTCATACTAACTGTGTAAACTTGAGGAAACAATTATGATGACGATGTATCAAGTAGCAATAGTGAGATGTAATAAAATATTCTTCTCGTCCTCAGAATTTAATATAATACAATTTACATTAAAATTAACACGCCTGAGAAACTTGATATAAAACGGCACGCGACTTTTGTATAATTCGAAAAATAGTTTCAACTTGTATTTTAATTCAAAAGTAGTTTTATTCATTTGTAAAAATTGTGTGAAAAAAAAATATTTACGGGTTAGATTGAAAAATCGTGTATAATAAATAACAGGATTTTTAATTTTTCAAATCAGCATTTGTATTTCTAATCACTTGATAAAATTAAATTTTATATAGTAACTTAATAATAAAAAAAAATTGTAATCGAAAATAATTTACTTGAAATTTTATTGTAATATATTTACTTTAATGTTTGAAGTTAAAATATCATTTTTTTTTTTTTTTAAGCGAATGACGCATAAAAAAAAACATTCTAACGTTATGGCGTACAGTTAATTAATATGAATCACTAAAAAGTAAATCATACACAGAAACGCAGCGGATGTTGGTGGTTCTATTCGAAGACTGTAATGTGAGGTAATGCGTGATGTACGAATCGGAGGTCGGAAAAAGTAAACCTGGGTATGTACCAAAAAAAAAAAAAAAACAACAATAAAGGATCCGTCTCAATTAGGGGATTCAACGAGGAGTAAATAATATAACGAATTATGAAAAATGGGATGTGTATACGTCTGTATAGCCTACCCCATGTAAGTACGTAGTACATACTTTTCATTTCAAAACTATTATATGACTTACTGCTAAAGCCTGGAATTAAATGCCGTAAAAAAAAAAAACACCCAAAAATACTCTAAAACTGGTCTAAATTTGGTAGAACGTAAAACAAAAAACGGACATACTTCGCACGTGGGTGCATCCACTATTGTAGGTAAGAAATTGGGAAGGTAATAAAGAGGAAATCAAATGTAGGTATATCTGTAAGCAACGATAAACCATTGCATACGAAAAAACGATTCTGA
This sequence comes from Cinara cedri, assembly GCA_902439185.1. Taxonomy (NCBI): domain Eukaryota; kingdom Metazoa; phylum Arthropoda; class Insecta; order Hemiptera; family Aphididae; genus Cinara; species Cinara cedri. The sequence goes on from CABPRJ010002395.1 coordinate 537,595, forward strand.
GTGGATTTCAGTTGATAGGTGATGCTTTGTCAACATTATATATGCTATATTATAGTAAAATAATTAAATTGGCTTTTATATTTTCTTTAATAATATTTGTTTAATGTTGTACCGATTTCCCCGGTTTTCCAATGTTTTTTCCCAGTTGTCCACATTTGCTGAAAAAACTCGGGAAAAAATCGAAAAACGACCTCTTCAAAGTACCTCCTCGGTGAAATTTACTTTTAGAAAAATTTCCATCATTAAAAGTTGGAGTAAAATTGCTGGTTGAAAAGTTGCGCACAGAAAAAAATAAAGCCGTAATATATTTTAACTAATACCTACATTTCATATATTTTAAGATTTTAAATTTCCGGGCAAGTACGGCCCGGACAAATATGCTTTTTGTCTTTTTGGCTTCCGGCGATACACGCAGTCCTGAAAAATGATCTTATTTTTAGATTCCAAACAAATACATTCCATATAAATACGGCCCTGGATTTATACGTTCCGTGCGTTTATTTTCATGAATAATACGGGATACCTAATAAACTTCACGTGGCATTAAATTTAAACTACTTATACGTATACATTGCAACAATGTTTTATACGAAGACGTTCATTATAGCTCCGCGGAGGAGATCAATGATAAAATAAACGACTGCCTACTGCTGTGTGTTATTTTGCTCGCGCACCTTCGTATTATCACTATTTAGTTATATTTACTTATATATACTATACGGACTTTCTTAAAGGAAAATAACACCGTGAGGAAGAGCCAGGGCTCTAGGCCAGAAGAGGAAGTCGACGAATTTGTGCCGCGCTCGTAACTCGTGCGCGGCTTAGATTTCAACACTCGAATAAACTTATATACTCTTATGCGTGTTGTAGCAGTGGTAGTAGTAGTAGTAGTAGTAGTAGTAGTAGTAGTAGCAGTGGTAGTGGTAGTTCGTCTAAAGTTGGACGAGCCGACACGTGCAGAATACCTTACAACAGAACACCGCAAAATATATACGTATAATATTATTTTGTGTGTGTGTGTGTGTGTGTGTGAGTGTTCATATAATATAATATTGTGTTATAGTACGTATATATTATTATGTGCCACGTGTGTGTTTTCTGGAAGAAACGAGTCGGTATACGTAAATAGATATGTGTATACATATATTATATACGTAGTGCGTACATAGGTATACTAATTTAATGTTCGCTGATTAGATCCACACGATTAATTTCCCTTGGAAAAAAAAAAAAACAACAAAATACAAACAACAAAATACAAACTTTAATAACCGCGTTATTTTTTCGTTTTTAACTCGTTAAACAAACGTGAAACATCCATCCATTAATTTGGCCATAATAATATTATTATATATACCTATACACTTTATATTATTATACTAACCGAGAGCGCCGTCGCACATTCAGACCTTTTTTTTTTTATTATTATTATTATATATAATTTTGTAACGAGAGGCCAACCCGCCAAAAAGCCGTTACCTACCTACCCTACGTTTTTTGTTTGTTTTTTAACGCGTTAATATTATTATGAAACATTGTTGCAGTGTTGTTGTGGAACAAAAAAATAAAAGCCTAAAAAAAATATCCTACTACTAATTCTATACTACTACTATCATACTCTCATTTATGCATTCTTTTTTTTTTTTTTTTTGAGTACAAAAAACATATGCAACCGCATTTCTATACGGTTGCATATTAAATACACATAGTGCGTTTCATTCAAACCGGACTGTAATTATTTAATTTTTGGATTCTGAACGTATAGCGAGGAATGTATTGGTTTTATTATAGTGTGTGCTTTTTTTGAAAACGTTATCTTGTTGTTGCGTATAGGTACAAAATAAATTATTCTATACATTGGCGACATTTTCATGATACGTTTTTATTTTTTTTTTGAAAAAATTGACATACTTGTATTATATTTTATTATAGTTATCCGAAAATTGTTATATAATATATGAATCGGATAAAACAGAAAGAGCACACGTTCAAATTAAAAATAAATGTCCCAAAAAGACAAAAAAAAAAAAAAAACTCCTTAAGCACATAGAGTTTTACAATAAAATGATTGACGAAATTTGATATCTAACATTATAAAAATAGTTATAAGCATGACATTTGTTAGGTATTTAATATTTTTGTCTTAATTGAAAAAAATCGTTTTACAGAACAAAATTTAAATTTACCTAAGAAAGTATTATAATAAAATATTTATATTGGAAATATTGTTGTAAAATTATTTTTAAATTGAAATCCATCGATCGATTCTATATAATTTCTTCTGGTATGTGTGCATAAAAAAAATAAAAAAAAAAAACATTGAACATTGATAATGCATAATGTAAGTTTTTAGTAGGTACCTGGTAATATATTTTAGTAGATAAAAACGTTTTTGCAAAGAATAGAACTTACAATTCTTAGAAACTTAAAATACATGAACGTAAGGTTTTTATTTATCGACCGTGTTTAACATTATGTATTATTTTAAGGCGAACGTCAAAACGGAAAATAACATTTATCTTCAGTTCGGACCAATATTGGACGACATTTTTGTTTATATATTTTAAAGCTTTGTGAAAAAAAAAAAAAAAAAATCAATCATATTTTAAGACTGATGGATTCGAAATCGACTTCAAAATTCGAATTTCGACACATTATTTCTCACATCATTTGTAAAATATACATGCATAATATCGTTTGTCGTATTCATAATACCGGAAGACATTATCATACGAGTACCGGGAAATTTGAACAACTGGCCGGGTAATAGTATGCGTATCTCTTCGACGAGAAGTGTCCGGATTTAATTACTTACCTATCTATAATGTTAAGAGAGAAAAACTTTTTGAGCACGTTTTAATACTTACTCCGAAAAACGGGTTACTGAGATTAAACAAATATAATTAAGTAAAACTATCCAATGTAGCTTCCCCCCGAGCACTTCCCCGAAAACCAAAATAATCTCTTACGTACAACCATATACACATAAACTGAATATTATAATATTACGTCTAGTCATTTACTCGATAATATACGAGTATATCCACTACTATCGAACCGTTTCGAAAACTCTTTGATCACAAACTCAATTGATTATATATAAAGGCAATATACGTTTATCTATATTTTATGTGTTTGTGTTGTGGTTGTTGAATCGTAAAGGGGGTGGGTAACCAAAATGGAAATATTTATGCGAATGTTGTTCTAGCTTAAATTTTAAGTAAAAAAAAAAAGAAAGACGGGCATACTTCGCACGATGGTCAGGCAACTGGTGTAGGTAAGAAGTCGGAAAGGCAGGATACGAAGAATTTATATCGGCAAGTAACGATAAATCACTGATAATAAAAAAAAAGCGATTCGCAGCGAAGTTTTTTTTATACACGTACAATGTAAATACATTTTCCCGTTTTTTGATACAATTCAAATCTAATACATACCTATTATATTTACTTAAACAATAATAATGAAAAAAAAATACCCCGGAAATTTCGTATAATTTAAAATAATACATTATTTTTTCTAAAAATTACAAATTATACTGTACGTAAAAAAAAGATTCAAGTATTTGTTGGTTATTTTTATTTGATAAACTTTTTTAATGCCTTTTTACTGCCTATTCACTATTTTGAGCGGGACGGGATAAGCATATAACTAGGTACACCGTCAGTTTTATTACGCAGATTTTTTAGATTTTTTTTTTCTTTAAGCCAGCACTTTTTAAAAGATTAAGTGGGAAATATTTGAAAAAGTTCTACGCAGCCGTCAACTTTATAGATAGAATACCAGACGATTAAAAATATACAGGAATACGTTCCTGCGCAGCAGTGACTGTTCTTTTATGTGGTTTTTCTATACGTTCTAAATCAAAATGAACTTAATATAGAAAAAATAATTTTTTTTTGAAAAAAAAGTGTCGTATAAATTATAAATTGTGCTCGTATATCCAATTTTGTTTTCTGTCTGTTAATAAATTGTTTTCATCAAATCTTGCTCCAATCAAAAAGTTACGAGTGAGCTTTTTTATAGCATTTTTTACATTGATATGTCTTATGTCCGGGGGTAAAAATAAATTATGTAACGAAAAAAATGTAACCCCAGCAACGAGAGTTGCTGTAACAATATAACAAATTCCCGTTGTGAAGGGTTGTATGCAGGAAACTAAGAAGCGATAGTTTTCCTAGCGACGTATCGTTTTGCGTGATGAAAACTAACGGAGTGACGTGTACAAATACACATTCGAACGTTTCGATGTTGAACATTTACAAACACAAAATTATACTTGGTACTTTCGTATCACGGACCATTACTTACAATTACTTGTTGATATAAATAAATAAACCTCAATATACAATAAATCAAGACAAAAGATCAGTATTATGTTTTATGGAAGACCATAAAACATATTATTGATTTTATCTTTTATTTTAACTTCAAATTTCGAAAACCTTAAAAATTATAACGTTTCAAAACACGTTTATCTGAACTTTGTTGAGTATCGTCGACCTTACCTGACCTATCGTAACTCGAAGTTTTCGTATAATATGCATATACGGCCTCACTTGTTCGATTCTATAGTAATGGAATATTTAAAAATGTTAACACGACCTTACTTCTTATCAGTTCAGGATCGCGGAAATATAGGGGTTTCAAAAGATGACGTCCCGTCCGTGTTCTTATTATCAACAATAATAGTAATTAATAGAATTATCGTTGATTAGTTTGAGATTGTGATATCGAACGCGAATGGTGGTTTTACGGAGGCGAGATCTAGGGGGTCTGGATCATCCCGGTCTCCGAGTTTAATCTATGAATTAGCTTACCGTTGAAAACTAGTAAAAATAAAATAATCAGCAAACTAATGCGAGTTGTAAATCGGTCGGCGGTAGGCGCGAGCCGCAAAACCTCGGGGATCAAACTGTTGGACGCCATGTATTGCTAGATTTTTACTAAAAATGTACGTGTTTCTATTTGCTCTACGCCCACGGGATATCCGCATACACGATATAATCAACGGCGTAGTCATAATATTACATAAGATAGTATTCGGTTATTAAAATCGTTTGCAATGAATATGTCTAATATACGAAACGGTCGGGGGAAAATTCGATTTTAGCGACGGAATTCTGTTGCTCGCGGGTGTTTTTTTTTTTTTAGCGCATTCGCCATATTTGAAAAATTAATTAATTGTCCGTGATTTTGCACTAAACGACGTATTTATATATTTTTTTGAAAAAGCATACAACATTCGTGTGTCGATAACCTGTAACCAATATGATAATAATAATATCGTCGAGGTTTACTAGGGCGCCGTCGTCGTCGTCGTCGACGGTGAAATATTATAATAAATATACCGTATTATATGTATATAAAAAAAAAAAAAAAAAGGCCGCGATGTGAAATATTATGGTCACGCGAAGGATACAAAGTAATAAATCTAAATATAATATCGTATACCCAACCCCGTTTGCATGCGTATATAGTCCGAGGGATCCGGAAAATATTATCATACACGTCGTATATTTATATAATATTATAATACTCCGTATCATAATGTTATTATTATTATTACTCCGATACGCCGTGTAGATAACATATTTTCTTATTATGTTATTATACGATAATATATTCGAGGTTCGACGAGTTTTTGATTAATGAAGAATGCGCGCAGGTAGGTCGCGTGTACTCGTATATAATACCTGTACGCCCCTGTATGCCGGGGATCTTTTCCGCAAACTAATATTATCGTCGTCGTCGTCGTCGGCCACACACTCCTCCGCGTAGGTCTTTACCCTTTTTTTTTTTTCTATTTCTTCCCGCACAAGTATAATAATATTATACACCCGGCGTATACGATATTGTTATTACCGTCGGTCTCGCGGCCGCGGCGTTGCCGGGGGCCGAGGGCATAGCGGCACCCGCGTCCCCGTCGCAGAGACGTATGCTGCGAGACGTGCCGGCACCGCCCTTTAATTATTAACGACTCCGCGGGGACAGGCGTAGCGTCGTCGGTCACCGCGACCGCCGGTCGACAGACTCTCGATACACGGGTATACATAATATATACGTATATACACGCGGACCGTTAATATAGTGATGCGCCGATGTGCTGCGAATCGTTTCGCACCGCCGACCGATAATTCGCGCGTCGATAACAATGAAACGTACTCCAGACTTAAAAAAATAAATATTCGAAAACTACGCGGACCCCAACCGCAGGTTAAACTATTTGGTCTATTCGAACGCATATCCGTGTGACTTTATGCGTATTGTGCTGAAATGAGTTTAAACAATAAATCAATTTCCCCCGAAAGAGTGGAATAATTACGATCAGTTTCTACGTACACGTCTATAATATTAACTATGACCGTGTTTCTCTGTCACTTATAAAATCAACATGATATCTACAGATTGATGTTATTTTGTTTTCGAGCGATTTTATAAAATAATATACGAAGATTTTGAGAGAAATTATGTTTCGGTTTATTTCTGCAGTCATTATAATAACACGAAATCGTATAAAAAAATCGCCACGTTTGCAGGACGTGCCATCTCCGTCTTAAAAAAACACGGGCCATAAAACATTTGCGTTCACCAGAACCAATTTTGTGCCGTTAATTTTATTAAAGCGAATTGAAAAATTATCAAAACTAAATGTATAATACATTATCCGTGGAATTACTTTGACTTATAATTAACATGTAACAACATTAAATAGACTCTGATTTTTCATTTAATAACGGTATAAAACAAAAAAAAATGACTAAAACAAATTTAAGCACTGATATTTTTTAAAGACGTATCATAAAATTTGAGATAAAAATATTGAACAATGAATATCAATGAGATCTGTAAAAAATGCCTTTTACTAATAAATAAATAATAATCGAAATTATCGAATTTATCACTCTTCCACGATGATGTACCCATTGCAATGTCTCCTGAAATAATAAATATGATCAAATTATGTTTTTTTTTTTTACACCACTTGAAGTTATAATGACTACCAACAAATATTTATGTTCGACCTAAATTTTTAATTTTAATATATTCGAAACATTTTCAGATAACTATTTTATAGAGTTCATTCTTCTGAAAGGCTTACGTTTTAACTTTTTTCTTTTATTAAATTCGTAATTTTCAATATTTTCTTAAAGTTCAGAGAAAAGTACCTATGCAGTAGGCATATTATATAATACGTCTACTTTCAAATTTTTTCAAAAATAATGAAACTTAAAGTTTTTTTAGTTTTTTTAAGTCTTACTAAAATATAAATATTTTTTGTTCTAATCCTTGAAAGCAATATAAAAAAAAAAAAAATCAGAATTTGATATCCTTATTATCTCTGGAGATATTAAAATGGGTACATCTTCGTAGGACACCCTGTATACGACCGATAAGAGTTGTCCCGTAGGGCATGTTTTTAAGCTAGAAAACGCATTGTCCTCGTGCAACTTAACGATTTTATTTGAAAATTAATTACAAAATGGCACCCTTATTCCGTGAACATCATAAACGCAAATCGAATTTTATATGTCGAATAGTAACTCTTCAATTCCTCCCTTTCAAACCGGATTCTAAAATACAGTGGTTAATTTTTTTCGAATTTGTGTTTGAAAAGAAAAATTTAATTTTCTCGTTTTTTAAGTTGTGCGAGGAGTAGGATCAAATATTCGAAAAATAATTACATTAAAATAAAGGAATATTATGTAACTCCATTATGACAATCAGCAGAAAACCCAGAACAGAAATCGGATTTGCTTAAAACACTCCGAGAAAACTGTTGGGTTATGATAGAAAAAAAAAAAAAAAAACGGCCCGCTATAATAGGTAAGTGTAATGAATAAATATGTGTATTTTTTTGTTTATACATTAGATTTCGCACGCACACAGATTTATATGTAAAGTAATGATCAATGCAGGCCGCAGTCGCGATACGCAATAAAATTAAATAATAATATTATTATTTTTCGACGATATGTGTACACTCTGGGTTTGAAAAATCGATACCGTGGAGTATAATAATTATAATAATATTTATATTTTGACAGTATCTCACCGCGTACATATTACGGAATATATTATAAAAGTAACCTATATCTACCGATTTAATACGGAAGAGACACTGAAAAAAAATATACAAATTTAATTTAATGAAACGTTATTGATTGGGTATAAGATTTGATTGATGGGCAATTAAAAAATATGAGCGGCGGCGGCCCATAAATCAAAATCTTAAATTTTAATACCTATAAAATATTATAATATAAAGATTGAAAAAAAAACAAACAAACAAAAAACCGTAATTGATAATATTCCTTTAAACAAATATACCCATTTGCACAGATTAGAAAAAAAAAAAAAAAAAAATGTCAAGTTTTTACGATGAAAATTATATATTTGTAAAACATATGACGAAATTATAGATATTTATTCAATACGGTTTATATAGGAAACAGATGACGAAATTTCCCGAACAAAATATCCGGGGCTCATTGACTGCGGTTACTGTAGCAACTATCATGATGGATTTTTACTATGTTGTTAGAAAGTTAATTTTTTTAAAACTTTTGAAATTACTTACCTAGATAATTATTTTTCTCGTTAATTAATTTTCATTTCTTGGAAATATATTTAAGTCTTCATGTTGTACAATATAATACTTCACTTTTGTACATACATTTTTTTTTTTTTTTTATACATTTTTTTCCGACAATAAATACGCAGTTATAAGCTCAGAATTCTCGAGGGGCGAACCCGTCAGCAGTACCGGATTAAAATCGTTTTCGTTCGTATTTTTTTGGTCCGTTGAGTATTGACATTTAATGATATTAATATTGTGAACGCAACAACACAGGTATAGTTTCTATGGCTCGGTGGACTGGTTATAAACACAAAACCGGTTGGCGGTTAAAAGTGTCGTACACAGGCATATTACTTATCTATTAACGATACCGGCCTCGTTCGCTAGAACTTTGTACGTAGATAACTATGCATATTCGATTGAACGCACTATATACTTAAACGTCACAAATGCTGCAAACAGCATCAGCTGTATTCTATAGTCGTGTATATACTTACAATAATAATATTGTTCGAACGAAAAGGAAAACAAAAAAAAAAAAAAAAACAGAAAAGTTCAATATCGGTTTACATTCTAAGTGTAGCAAGAAATGTATTTGTTTTATTATGATGCATTGTTTATTTTTAGTATGCAATTGATTTTTTTACAAGAAGACCTGCTCCAGACGTCTTGCATACAACTTTAAGGGTAGTTTCTGGTAGAAAAAATCTACTAATCTGTGCATTGTGGAAATTAATTTTTCGATTTTTCTTGTAATTTTCCTAATATTCAGGAAAATGTATTCAAAATTTTTTTGTTATTTTTGATTTTTTTTTTTTTTTATATTTCGGTCGGAAATTAATCATAGAGACCTGAAATTCGCATCGAATACTCACATCAAAACTTGTCATAATTTTCAAAATCGTCTAGCTATTTTTAAACTTTTTATAACCATTTTGAAACGGGTTGAGTTTTTCTATTTTTTTTGGTTTTATCTGAGTAAAATTGTTTTGGGCTAGAAAAAATATTTGCTTATTTTAACACGGGGTTCACTAAAAGGTTTACTTAATTGTAAAGGAAAAAGTTTAGCTTAATTGTAGTATTTGCTTTTATATACTCGGCTTTAATTATAATGCAAATTGTAATAATTATGTAATTTCAAGTTTTTTTTTCGATTTATATGAACAAATTTGTTTTGGCCTAGTAGAAATCCTTGACAAAAAGTCTTACACAAAGTTCGTCATAATTTGTATACAGTCGTTAAAAATATAAAATGTAGTTTAATACGGTATTTATTTTATAAGACCATTTTTAAATTAGAATTATGACGAAAATACAGTAAAAATCACGGAATTTCGAAATAATTATGTCCAATCGAACTTTGTATTTGAAATCCAGTTTTGTTTGCGATTATTTATCTTCGATAACGATTGAAATCAAAAAAAAAAAACTCTACTTAAATTATCCTAACCAATTACTCCATATCTCACGAACAACTGTGGTACGCCCAATCAGTAGTATCGCCTTTTTTTCAATAATCGTAATTGCGATATACCCGCGGAATGGCGGCGGACGATTAACGTACGGTAAACAAATATTATAAACGAATTAGTGGAAATATGTTATCCGAGAGAAATTAAAATATATATTATTCGGGTCAAGTGCGGATTATACTAAAAAACAACATCCGGATTAACAAACACCAGTCGCTTTTATTACGCGTTGTGTATAATATAATACGGGGACAATTCCGTGTAGAAGTCTTATACAATAGGAATTTTAATCCAGAAATTTAATATATTACGGTATTTCACACACAACCGAAAATAATAGGTTATTCAAATATTTGGTCTCGTTAAAGAAAATATTATTGGAATTCGTTTATAGTGGTATACACACTTGTTATCTCAGAAAGTGTTTTTGAAACTATTTTCGAAATTTATTTTAAAGAGCATTTAAGAAACAAGCTATTCTAAAATTTAACATTGTCATTATTTTTTGTCGCCCTAATTTTCGGGGTTGAAACGAATAATTACGTACTTTTAGTTTTCAAACGGCAACCTATATTCAGAATATTTTAGATAGATGGAGTAGTAGTTAAAATACATTTTGGTGTTTGAGTTTGTAATTTTCGTCAATCTGTTGACGAGATACGAGTATTCCACTTTTAAGTTTGGATCGGAGGAGAGTAGTGAAGCATTATTCGTGTGGTGGCATATCGCACGACGTTTTAAGAATGTCTCCCCCGACCCAAAGCTTAAAAGTGGAATATCTCGTTAACGAACTGACGGAAATTAAAAATATAAATACCAACATTTACTACTACTCCATTTGTTTATGGAATTTTTAATATAGGTTACATTCTAAAAATCTATAGTGGGTAGTACTTTCACCTCTAAAAATTAGGGCGACGAAAAATAACATAAATGTAAAATTGAAGAGCTGCTTGTTCCTTATGATATATTGATCACACTGTATAACATGAATTTAAATCTACATAAACCTGCATTAAAACGATCCCGCGCTACAGTCCATCTTATCGTCACAATATTAATTTTTTGTATTAAATATAAGATTCTGAACGAAGCGAGTAATGGATTGGTTTTACTATGATGTGTGTTTTTTATTCTTCTTTTCTATCTGTGAAAAATTTTTCTACAAGAAATCTTACTTCAATCAAAAAATGTTAAGAAAACTTTCTTGTAACCATCCGGATCTAGTTGGTGCACTTAGAACGTAATTTACGGCGAAACAAATTTCATTCGTTTCGGTTTCGTTTTTCTACAAATAATCCTGCTTCAAATTTCAAGAGCAGCATCTTTTTTGAACGATAACTTTATCTAGTTGCTGTGTTTTCTATTTTTCTTTCATTAATTACCGGGGGAAAAAATGTAGTAAAAATTATATCACTTTCTAAAACATAGGCAAATTGAATTATAGATCTGAATGTTAAAAATTAAAATACCCAATAAGCCCATCCTTGATATTAAAATGTGCTCTATGTGTATACAATTTCTACTCCCAGGCTTCATTTTAGGATTTAAAAATTTTATTTTAGGGGTGTTCAAAGGTTAAAAAAAACCTTCCTCCGGCAAAAACACGGTGAAATTCATATTAAAATCCAACCCAAATTTTATCACTTTTATTCGCATATAAAATAACTGTACTTCCCGAGTTTGAATTCATTAATTTATCTAGAAAAAGCCACTTAAAGTGCCCAAAAGTAACGTAAAATAGATAAATATATCCAATAAATTATGTTTTTCGTTACGGGGAAGAAAGGCTTAAGTCAATTTTTGCCATTTTTTTTTTTATAGTTGTGTCTTATGCAGTTTTTCCCTTTAATTTTGGTTTAAATAACATACGTGCATGTATTTTTAAAATATTAGTGTAAAAAGTATTTCATAGTGGATTAATGTACGTAGAAGAGTAAGCATTTTAAAATTAAATTTACTTGTATTCAAAACTGTAAACAAAATTTACTTCTTTCGCGGAACCAAATATGTATAACACACACACAATACAGGAAGGAACAATAGTTTATATTTTCGCAGGAAATTCGACAACGACTAATTCGTTCTGCTCAGAACTATATAAGTATTTACATATATTACAAAAGAAATGGTATTTAGATTTTCGCTCGGAAATTGTATACCAGAACCGTACGAATATCCCGGGTAACTGAAATTTGACACCGCAACTTGCAGTAACTCGTATATTTCAAACGTGTATACCTATAAATACATATATTAATAAATATACCAATGTTTTGTCGCCATTTTTCCGCTCCGTTTTTTTCGTTATTTAGGTAACTGGTAATCGTTTTGCTAACTGGAGGAAAAACGAATTATATATTTTTTTCTGCTTAGCGCACCACCGCCGTCGTAGGATTTAGTATATTATAGCGGACCCACGGTACTTACGGGGTGGTAAATACTTTAATCCCAACGGCCCGTGTAACCGTCTAAGCCGGTAACCTAGGTAGGTACCACTGAACTGAAGAACGTTTACGTAAAAGAAAACAAAAAAAAAAAAATAAATAAAATATATATATATACATTATTAACCCTACCGAGTGTATATTGTTGGCGGCGGAAGCCGCGATACAAACGTCATTGGTGTATTTGTCGTTTAAAAGGATATAAAAAAAAAAAAAATAAAAATAAAATAAGAATCTCGCAAAAGGTTTGGCAAAGACCCGGAAAACATAAAAAAAAAAAAAAAACACTGACAAAACAATACTCTCGCTCTACATACTATTATTATTATTATATACCTACACCGGAACGACCAACATTGACGAGTAATATTTAAGAAAAAAAAAAACCGTGACCAATTCGAAAACACGAAAAAGACAACAACAATAATAATATTATAAAGATCGCATTCGCATAACGATAACAATAATATGAGCCCCGAACAATGATCTAATTTTTTATCTGGGAGTGGTATAATATTGTCCGTGGACGAATTACTTGTACGTTTTGTTAAAAAGTATTATTGTAGTTGTAGATAATATAACGAATATATTAATATAGTCCACTGTCAAAAATATAATTTAACATGTTTTATTTTTAAAAAACAAATTTTATTTTCAGGGTGATATTTAAAGTATGATAACAGCGGAGGAGGGGTGGAGTGAAATAACTAAATATTCAAAATGCATATCGTTCTCTAAAACAAATCATCGACAAGTCACACTATCTATGCCTAACAGATTAAAATACAAAATAAAATATATAAAATATTTTTTTTTTCTACCATAATAAAGCATTAATGAATCGCTTAATATTTTCACATTTTTACCCTTGATATTTGACTAAGGATGAAAATAAACAGGGACGGACATACTTCGCACGTGGGTGCAGCGACTGTTGTAGATGGCAAGTTGGGAAGGTAGGACACAGACGGGGATTTAATGTATATCTGTAAGCAACGATAAACCATTGCTAACGAAAAACCGATTCTGAGCGGAGTTCAGTTGAAATAGTGTTGATTTGTCAACAATATATATTATGGTAAAATGATAACAATAATTTACGTTTCCATGACAACAATGATTGTTTGAAAATGATTAAAATAATAACAAACAATTAATAAAAACGGTTGCCAGTGACAACCTTATTTTTAATCTTTTAATTTTTTTTAACCTAAAGAAATCGATCTTATTCATGATCTCGAATATTAATGAGAATTTCAATACATGACCTCTTTAGTGTAACAATCAGAGAACATTTCCTTTGAGAAAAGGTGCTATACTTGTAAATCGGAGTAAGCTTTCTGGTAGAAAAAGTGTTCTCATAAAAAAACAAAAAAAATAAATATCTTTGTAAAACCAATGCATTTTTCGCTAAGCTAAGAATTTAAAATAAAAATACATTTTTGCCTTACTCAACTTTAAAAGATTAGGTACCTACGCAGAGTGTCGCTCGGCCCGAATAATGGCGACAAAGACGGACTTTTGGCATTTGTTCCAAGATAACGTTGTCGTGTAAGCAAAATATTGTACGTATTTTTTCTCGTCCTCGTGACGTGCTAAGCTCGCCTGTTTACCCTTTTCGGCCGGATACGCGACAATAATAATAGACGGTGATGACGTGCTTTTTCACGTCCAGAACTATCTCCAGCCATCTAATGACAAGTATTTATATAACGCGTACCTGTACTTTACCGCGTTTGTAAATTCTAATAGTCCACGTTTCTTTTCTGTTCATAAAAAATTTATAGAACGATTTTTATTATGCACTGAAAAGTACCGGTTATTTACAGCGTGAAATTTTACCTACCCCGGTAAATTATCTCTAGTGTCATTTTATCGGGGGGTAAAATTTAGAGAGTATTTACCTACTTGTAGAATATTCGGGAAAAGGGTGTAAAATATCACTTAGTATTTTTTAAAAATAATTTTCATTGTCTATCGTTTTGTCAAATATATATTATTTTAATATGGAAAAGGTTTAACTTTGTTTATAATATTATTATCGATAGTTAATTTACTATATATGGACATTTTTTTTCATTTTGCGTAGTTTTACTAATATAAGTAACTTTGGAACTTGTATTAGATTGCAAACGTAGCGAGGGAGCTATTGGTTTTACTAAGATGTTTATTTTTTTTCTTTCTTTGTTTGTTCTAGTCTGTGAACACGTTTTTTCCTTGTAAACTTGCTTCGATTTTTACGTGTAGAAACTTTTCTGAAAGCACAAGTTGTCTATATTGTACTTTAAAGAGGTGATATTTTTGATTTACAACGCCATTTTTTTAAACAAAAGCACTTAAGTGGGAAAAAACGTAGGAAAACGTACAATTTCATAATTTCATTATTTTATAAAAACATGGACGACGTTTTCTACCAAATAAAAATGATTTAATCAAAAAATCACAAGATATCTTTTTCGTTGCCTTTTTTATTTACTTTCTTACGGTTTCATTGCTAAAGCTTTTGAGCTACTTTTAAACTTTTAAAGAATTTTACTTTTCGGGAGTTTTTTTGCTGTTATTTGGTTATAAATGCATGTAGAGACTTGAAACTTAGTAATAATACTTATATTAGACTTACCACCAAGACGTGTACAATTTTCAAAATCATCGGACGGCTGTGTTTTTTTTAAAAGTGTTTTGAAATCAAATTTAAACGAAAATCGCAAAAATTATGTATTACCGAACTGCGCTCGGAATCGTCTTTCATCAAGCAATGGTTTATCGTTTTTTGTTTTAATTCTGATAGAAATGTTCATAAAGACTTGATCAATTCAGGCTGAAAACTTATATTTCATTTTTTAGATTATATTTTCATTTGTATGCGTGGTAAAATTTTTAAAACATTTGAGCAAATTTTAAGCTATTTATAGAAATTTTAATTTTGTACATAATTTTTATTCGATAGGTTTTTTGTGGATTAAATTGATAGATCAAATAGAAATTATAAGTTGTTTTTAGTACTCAACAAGACAATGTTGAGTTTAATGTACAATTTACTAGCTGTTTTACCCGGCTTTGCCCTTGGACAGTTTTGTAACGTAAAATATTTTTAATATTATTCTATACTTCTCTCGTTTTTTTTTTAATTCATGTTATCAACCTTTAAATCTGTTTTTATTTCATCCGTGTTACTATGGTTATCCATAACGATAAATAAATAATATCTTTATATACTTTTATGTGCGTATATGACGATTATTTAAAAAAATATAATGACCTAATGATTAGTACATATTGACAATGAATTATTATTAATTAATTCGATTAAGTGAAATATTTTTTAAAATCATTTTTTATTGCACATTTAGAGTATTATAGGAACTACTATTCCAAATTTGAAGTACGGACTGTGTTTAGTTTTTAAGAAATACTGATTAGTGGGTGAGTAGATTATAATTATATTAATACAGCATTTTTTTATGAGAACTGTAATAACAAATTTTCCCGAAAATCATAAATATTATGGCCTTTTAAAACATTTATAACCGAATTCCAATCGGAATAGTTTTTTTTTTCAGCAAATATAATCATGTACGGAAACACATTGAATTCTCATTTATACCCTACTTTTTAAATAATAATATGTTTGTGTGGAGAAATAATTATCAACAAGTTACATAAAATATCTTACTATAGTAAAAACAGTCATTTAATCATTTAGGTACATATAAATCAAAAAAGAGCTTTTACTGAAGATTGGAGTGTCTACGTTTGTAGGTGAAAAGTTGTGAAGGTAGGATACATAAGGTTATTTCATTTATAACTGTAACCAACGGTAATAAATAATTTGAATTGCTGTAATTTATTTGTTTGCGACCTTCGTTTAAGTTTGATTTCAAAACACTTTTTAAAAAAGTCGTTTGATTTTTTTGGAAATTTTATCACGTAAGGTAAGTCTAATATAAGTATTATTACCAAATGTCAGGTCTATGTGTGTACATAACCGAATTAGAGCAAAAAAAATCTTACAAAAAAAAAATTTCTTTAAAAGTTCAAAAGTAGCTCACAGGTTTTGTCAATGAAACGGTAAATAGAATTTGCAATACAAAAGGTATCTTGTGATTTTTCGATTAAATCATTTTTCCGGTGGAAAACGTCGTTTGTGTTTTTATAAAATAATGGAAGCATGAAAATGTACGTTTTCCTACGTTTTTCCACACTTGAGTGCCTTTATTTAAAAAAATGGCGTTGAAAATCAAAAATATGACACTTTTAAAGCATCATTTAGACAACTTGTGCTTTCAGAAAAGTCGCTAGACGTAAAAATCGGATCGTGTTTACTAAGAAAAAACATATTCTACGACTAGAATAAAGAAAAAAAAGAAATAAACATCTTAGTAAAACCAATAGCTCCCTCGCTACACTCGGAATCTAAAATCAAAATTGAAAATAACAAAAGGTTTTTTTTTTTGTATATTTGCCCGTTCTTTCTTTGTCTTTTCCCGGATTTCCCAAATTATTTTTCGTTGGAAATTACACGACTTTCATTAAATACTAACAAGATAAAAATTTCCTTTCAGAAAAAGTTCTGCATTTGATAAATTGGAGCAAGATTTTTGGTAAATATGTATACACAGTATAAAAAAAATTAAATAAAATATAATTAATAAACAACAGTGTAAAAATAATACATTTCCCGCTTCATTCTGAATCTAAAAGTACCAATCACACTAAAACTAATAAATGCCTCGTTTTGTTCACAATCTAAAAAAAACAAACGGTTTTTTTGACGATGACCAATTTTTTTTTTTCTTTTCTTTTCCATGTAAAATAAAACGTTTTGAATAACAGTGAATCTGTTTAAAATGAACATAAAAATAATGCTCCTGTATATATATATATACATATATAGGAACGCCGTCGTCGTTGTCGCCGTCTGTACAAACGACCGTGAGGCGGCGATCGGGTCCCGTGTGTGTTGATTGCTTCTAAACGGGAACAAGACAACCGTAAAATTTCGGATTACCAGTGGACCGGCAAATCTGACAGCACTCACTCGTAGTCACCGATTCGTATTATGTGAACCAATAGCAGTATGGAATAAAAAAAGGGAAAAATTGGATAAAAAATATATACATATATATATATATATATATTTACACGAACATAGTACTTTATACGATCGTGAATAGATAATTCGTTGTTAAAACCGTGTAGGCATAATACTAAAACTGTTATCGTTGTTTTTTTGTTCAAATTATTCGATATCGACAATCCAATCAGTTTTAATACTTGCTTTGACGAGTACCGAGTAAAAAATATTAATTTACAAAATGTTGAATAATAAGTAATTACATAGAAGTATGTCTTAATGATATTTCCCCCCCGCGGCAATATTGTTTTTTACATTATATCATCCGTTCAATACATTAAAAATATCCTAGATTTTGCGTTATATATTATAATTGTAACGAATTTCGCTACAAAGACTTGACAATTTTTTTAAATTTTTAATCAGGGACGATCAACCGAGAGGGGGGATCAGGAGATTATTATACAATGCGCTCTCATAACCTTTTCCCCTTCTTGTCTACAATAATTTAATATATTATTGGTAATTATCACTTTTCTACGTGTTTAATGTTTTCTTTGTCTTAAATAAGTGGAGGATTTTCACAAAAAAAAAAAAAAAACATTTTTCATATTCGAATATTTCATTTTCTAAACGAGAAGTATTTGGCGACTGGCGGTAGAGATACCAACCAAACACACGGTTGTTAATTTAGCTACGTATATGGAATACAAATACGTAATATACATACATTATTGGAGTTAAAAAATGTATATTAATTAGCTACTTATTATGCGATAGTATACACATAAAATATTTAACATATTAATAAAGTAAAATTTAAAATTAAAAGAAATTTAAATTAACTCAATGAGGTATAATTCGGGCCGACCCTAAATAGTTGGGACGAAGGTAAAGGATAAAAAAAAAGAAAAAAGAAGAAGTGAAATTGGAAATGTACTCGTTATTTATTAAATCAATTATCCTAGTAAACAAATAAGTTACGTTTGTAAAGAAATCAAAAGTCTTAATTCAAGTTTAAAGTTAAAGTTAACTTCAATATTAACTAGGTAAACTCGGCCCGCCTCGATCATAAACAACACCGCGCCGTACAAAAAAAAAAAAAAAAACCACACGGTAATGCAATGTCGTGCTCATCCCGTCGAGGACACGCGTCACCGCGGTAGAAGTGGTAAGGAGTAACCACAACCCCGTGGAGTGGTTTATTATAATAATACGTAGTCGATTGTGCATATTATTATTATATATAAAGGGTAATTCACTAAGCGTGTCCACCCCAGTTTGTTGGTTAAATTTTGCATATATTCAAATTCTGGTTTACGGAATTTTTAAGTGTAATTAAAGCAGATATTTCCGAATATTTAGTTTTTTCACGACGTTGTAGGAGTATGCTGTGGTGATATTATCAACTTTGGTTTTTAAAACGAGAACCTATATTAAAAATAGATTATAAATAGAATGAGTGTAGATTTTTTTTATTTTCCTGAAATACACACTCTAAAATAAATGTTTACACCGAAATATATTTAAAATAATACTCCGTATATTTATGGGATTTTTAATATAGGTTCTCATTCGAAATACACTTGAAAATTCCAAAAATCAGAATTTGAATACACGCGAAATTCAACTAGACGAATGGAATGAGCGCACTTAGTGAACCGTCCTGTATACTATGTTGTAAAGAGTGAGAAAATAAACCAGTCCCGTTGCATCGGAACCGCAACGCAATAGTATTGTGTATGTATACCTAGACGCGCAATTCTTTCGCGACAATTGGCGAACGTATTCTTGTACCGACGCCCTTGCCCTGTTTTCCGGCCGCCGTCTCCACGTGTCCCGTCCGCCCCATCGCCGACACGCGTAAAATTCCGATCTTTCGAGTGCAGCCATTATCGACGACCGCGCCGCAGCACTTTCCGATGCGTCGTCTCTCGCCGGCCCGAACAAATGGCTCTTTGAAACCGCTATTTTTCGCGTCCGTCTGCGGGTGACGTGCATTAATATCGAAAATAGAGCCATTTTCGCAATACCTACTCGTCTTCTAATGCTTATATTACTATTGTTATGTTCTCCCCGCGGTCTTTATCCCTATACAGTGCGAGAATAGATATACGGGTGACGGCAGGGAAAAAGGCGGACACGTTTATTTTAAGTTCGCTCTGATTCTCAATAGTCTCTGCGAGATTCTCTTTCTCTCTCTCTCACTGTCTCCCTGTTACCTCTAAGAAGTATATACACACGTATAATCCCCTAAACGATGTATCTCTCTTATGCCGCCGTTTCCCAATCCCAGAGCCAACGGTTTATCAGACTTCGGACCATTTTTTTTTCGGTTTCAAAAAGTAAAACAATACCTTTATGCGGTATCAACCACACTTTGTGAACCTTCTGCGCCGCGCCGCAGTATTACAGTAGTCGACCCCTCCACTGTTTTCCCGTCGTCGGAGGCTAATAAAAGGGAAAATCGCGTCCCATGAACCAATTTCGCCCGGAATTCGCGCACTAATTAAATGCCATATTTTAATCTTTTCTACCTTTTGTATTTAGGCAACCAATGCCACCGCTACCAGCATCGCCACCACCGTTATGACACTATTGCCAGTGTTGGTCGGTCTGTTATTTATTGCCATATCCATGTAAAAATTTTGTGTAACAAAATAACGGAAAAAAAAGAGGAAAATAGGTAATAAGAATATACAACAAAAATATCTATACATATAGATGATATTTTTGTTTTGTGTTCGGATCACAGTAAAACTCACAATCACATTTTATATACGCTATTATATTTTGCCAAATTATGAACTGAATACGTCAAGTGTTCCAAACATAATAAAAATACTTTATCCGTTGAAAATTTCAGTCTATTATTTCAAAAATAATAATAATATTGTTTATTTTAAAATAATACTATTTTTTTTTTATAGTATTCGTTTTGACGTTAATTTTTACTATTCGTTGAACTCGTTTTTTTAAATATTAAATTGTTTACAATTTATTAAATTAATAGTCAAAGACTGTCAAGCCTAGGCAAGTTAATGAATAATTATTTAGTTAACTGTTATTTGGAATAACATGTTCAAATTTCAATATTTTATTAGTTAACTATAAGGTAAGTTAAAAATAGAAATTAAAACGTAATGAACTCATTAACTTAAATTTTTATTGTCACGGTTGATTTATTGTGACACCTAGAGTGTGAATTTTTTTTTTTTGAAAATCAGCAAGTTCAATATTAAACGAGGTTTATTGTTTTGGGAATATCGAATTGTACATTTTTGTGATGGTACCCATTTATTCAATTCTAATTTATAAAATGTAAATTTAATATTTCATTAAAATAAAAATAAATTTCAATCAATACTCAATAACACCTAATTACAATTTGAAATTAACTCGTTATTCGTTAATAGTTAATGTTACTAAAATTAATTCAATTAAAGAAAAATCAAAGGTTAAAAACAAATAAATAAATATATAAATAAAAAAACGTACATATACATTTTTTATTTATGCATTTATTTACTCTGTTAATTTACGTGTACCAATTATTTTAATATTTTTGGTTTTTACTTTATTATTTTATTAGAAGATAAAAGTTTTTAAAAAAACTGATATAGAGAATTGGTGTGTCACTTTGTAGGTTAAAACTTGGAAAACATTTTTAAATGAAGTTATTTAATGTATATCTTCAAACATTGATAAATTATTGCTAACGAAAAACATTTTTGAGCGAAGTTTGGTTATACGTGTTTTGAAATGTCGTAATGTTTAGGATTTTCATCATATTATGAATTTTAATCGCTTACAAAAAAAATAATATATTTTATAAAGATCAACTATTTTTTATGATCACTAAATTAACTTTTATAATTAATCTTTAATGTTAAATTTCAAGAATTTTTGTTTAATTAAACTGTTTTATCCACAGAATACCAACAAAATAATAATTAAGTAAAAAAAAACTAGCCTTAATAAAATGTCTATATATACTAGTATCGCCAAAATATTTTGAAAATGATATAACTTCTAGAAAATACTAATATAAATATTATGAGAAAAATCCATAACTGAAATAAAACAAAACCGAATCTAAAAACAAAAAAGGAAACAATAACAGACTTGACGATCGATATTATTTCTGCTAAGAAAAAATACGATAAAAAATATGCCGGTGAACAAATAATTTAAGGGAAATTGTTAATTTAATTGAAGAATACCTAAAAAAAAAAAAAAAAATGAATTACACGAAGGCAGATGTAAAATTACCGAACAAATCGTTCAAAGCCGTGCCATAAGTGAACGATTCTTAAAAATACAATTCACGTGTAAACGCGAAGAAAACTCGAATTTCGTTGAGGAAATACAAACAGCAATTTGCAAAAACAATGTGTTGATGAGATTATACTGACGAATACGCTTAAAACAAATTCGCCATTTTTTTTTTCGACGCGATAGCGTTTTCAAAGGGATCCGGCTATTATAAGCTTCAGATTTGGCTCAATTATGCTCGTAACCTTTTTTGAAACCGTTATAGTTTTCACTATTTGTTTTTCGAATATCGAATTTGTGTACAAAAGTTTTCCAAATCGTATTATAGAGCGGTAATAATCACATATTATTTATGTGTTAAAGGTCGCACTAAAACACCGCGTATAATACGCATAGGCACACGCTTTGTGGGGCGGTACCTATTATTCTATCGCGTTAATATTATTGTAAATAATAGCGGTGCCCACATACAATGCGACAATTCCACAACTTAGATTAGCATGATAATGTAGGCAATCAATGCCGAACCTATTAGTTAGTTATATACTGGAAAATTAATAACTATACACAGCCGTTTGATTTAATGGTAATGTTATTTTATAGAAATTATTTGTCGGTGTAAAACGGAAACGGTATCACGTCAATAGTTCTGTATTATCTGGAGCGCGTGTAAACGTATACACCGTCGATGCATTATCGTAGCGTATAGGAGGTGGGTATCTAAACAATAATTTAATATAAATTAATCATTCTCGGATTGCCGTTAAACGGAAACGAAAAAGTCCCGGACAAATAGCAGCAGAAAATAAACGATATATTATAAATAATAAGTTTTTTTTTTTTTTTTTAAATTTATGTATTTTGATTTGGGTTCGTTTCAATAATAAATAAAACGCATTGACATTGACATATGATAATAATAAACTCGACAAACCGCTGCAGATTTCTACCGCATACATACTTAATTAAATACATAATTTGCTCATTATTAGCTTGGATTGGTAAGTTAATAATCCGCCCCCCCCCCAAAAAAAAAAAAACCTAATACGTATATTATCCTTCGAAATCCTAGAAAATTCAATATTATTGGTATTCCCACGATAAAAAAACACGTTTTAAACGTAATTTTATTTTTTTTATAGTAATTATAATAATAAGAATAATAAATACTGAATCGCGGGACTTTATGTAGTGATACTCGTCTTAGAGTTGAATATTTCCCGTTATAAATTCTGGGTGATGCGAGTACATTGTATTTGTTTTATTATGATATGATTTTTTTTCTTAAACCACTTTCTTAATCTTTTTTTACAGCTGGGCGGGCCATTTAGACCCATCGCTGCCACCACTATAGCATTCCGTCGGTCCCTATCAGTCGCATCCCCAAATTGTAAATTTTCATTGATCATTGCTAAATCTTTCTCTACTACGTCCTTCCATCTCCTTTGGGGCCTTCCTATAGGTCTTTTCCCGACAATTCTATCTTATGTGAATCGTTTTAGAGTTAAATACAACCTTAAACCACTTAAGTACGACAAATCTTATTTAAATGAAAAACTTAATTCAAACTTTCGTGTAAAATTTTTAAATCAACATTTTGTATTGAGGAGATAATTTTTTTGATAATACTTGAATTTTTCTTAATGAATGGAAAAAACTGGCAATTGTTTGTGCTATTTTCGTTTATAGGCCACCTCGGTAACAAGGACAAAATACGACTAATTACACTCTGCTTAGAATTGTTTTTCCATCAGCAATAGTTTATCATTTAATTGAGATATAAGTTAAATTACACTGCATACCCTTGCATACCAACATTTCTTTAAACCAGCAGCACGTCAATCAGTAGTATCAGGTTTTTTCTTTACATATTATAAACACAATGATTACTTCTATTACTGACATTCAAATCAGTTTTAAATTATATGTATCGTTCAATAATTATATGGGTGGACACACGCTTTATATAAAATCACCGCGAATTCAGACAAGGGCCTTTACATATCTGTTATATCGTTGTAGATTTCACGAGGACACATGGCCAATGTGGTTGACAAACGCACTCACCGCAAAACGTTTTTTTTTTTTTTTTTAATCATATTTTCTATTCGTATATTACGAAACCCTACAATATTATCCGAATATAGGTAAACAAGATGATAAACACGACAAGCGTACGAGGGGAGTTAATAGACCGCATCGCATATAGTCATCGTCATTTATCATACGAATATTATTGAAAAAAACGACCTTGGTTTTAATTCTTTTTGTCGAACAATGAAAACAAATAATATTATTATTAAATATACGTTCGAAATGAGATAAACGAAAATCCGGTGTAACGGTACGCATTAAATAAACGAAACGGAAAATCGAAATTCCGACGGCGTTGCAGAAATCTTTTAGATTATTCTCTTTAGTTTTTGCCAATTAAAAAAAAAAAAAACAAAAAAAATCAATAACAATTTGACTTACAGCCGTAACATTAAAAAATATCAATAATATACTTGCATACAAATATTTTCGAGTACCTATAAATATAGTCAACTTTGGTTGATAAAAATGTATAACTATTAATATTTTTGTAAATCGACAAATTCTGAAAAATAAAATTTGTCTACCTCTATAGTAGTTTGATATGGTTTTACAATACTTAGAGTAATATTATTTACACGGTATGATTAATTAGACTTATACGAAAATCAACGTAAATCTAAAAATATTGAATTGATATTTTATTGGCGAAATATTTTAATTAATTAAATTGATTGACTATAGCAATTTCCATACTTTTCTGTAAAAACAAGCCCTTAAGAATTTATAGTATGGCCTTCCTCCTCCAGTTTTCCCTACATAAACTTCAAAAAACAACTCTAACCGACTAACAAAACGTACTACATGGTTTATCGTATGCAATATTACTACCTGGTTTAATCTTTTATATTTTGCGAAATATTTCTGTTTTCCTTAATCCGTCTTAAAAATTCTTCTTCATTTGTTATACGTAATCAAACTCCGGGCTGAATCTAGTGGTAGGTTTGTGATCATGATATTTCCCGTCTTCGATAATTTGTTTTCGGCCAAATGATTTGTAAAAAATAGTGATCGAAATTTAATTAACTTTTAGTTAACCAAAGGACTTAAAATATAATTAAAAAATAATAAAAAGTGGCCATCAGTGATATTTCAAATATACTTGTATAGATATTTTTAGTTTTGATTTTATCCATGACGTAGGTCTTCATACCCTTATAATGTCACACTCCGTGTATGTAGGTAGTCCTAAAAACAATTTTTTCAGCGTCGATTATAAAATCGTGATTTTTGTTTTCAAACGATTTTTTCTCTTGTGTGACTCTATTATTTATATCTGACATGATTCTATACCGTTCTCCGTTATTTCATTGCCAAGGCGTAGCAACAATTTTCTATGCATTCAATAGGGTTTTGGACAATTTTCCGAGTATTCCGTAAAAATATTTAATTATTAACGTTCGTGAAAAATTCAATTATGTAACAGATTATGTATAAAAAACCGAAAACGAAAATTATGATTATGGCAAACTGATATATTAATCAGTAAGTAGTTGTATTTTAAAAAGTTCCCGTGTCGCCAATTATTACATGAAGTTTCAGTAACCAAGTTATTACAACTAAATAAGGAAGTTCACTGCAATTATAATGTATTCGATATTTATTGATCTAAAAAAAGTAATAATTTTTATTTTTTTGAATTTATTACTCGAACAAGTACCGATGTTTACGATTTTATTTATCTTTTTTTCCCCCGGGTTTTTTTTTTTTTGGCTGTTTATAAATTAAGACCGCGGAGAAAAACTTGTATAGAATAAAAAAAAATCAAATAAACGAACGGACGAATACATTAGGATGTCTGAAAGTTTTACCTGTGTATAGAGTTCTGTACACAATACAATCAAAATACTATTTTGAGGTCGTTTACGAATGTGCATAATTTTAAGACGGGCAAGTACGCATAAAACTCTTTGATTATCGAATTCAATAGACGGTAGTTAACAATGGTTCAGAAGTTCGTTACATAGAATATCATCATTTACATACATTTTATTTTATATGCAAGACTTAATGTTTCAGTAGCATATTTTAGACTATGACTCAGATGGGGTGATATTAAGGGAGGTCAACCCCTCCTCAAAAATAAACCGTAGACATTTGATAGAACAAAGCACATTTCTATTCACAAAACAAGATCCGTATTTCTTTTTTAATATTTGCAAATATATCAATGAAATCTTCAACATTTAATGCGATTGATATGTGAATATTAAGCAATTCTTTAAGCGACCATTAACCATTTTTGATCTCAGCCAAGTTTTTAATCCATAAACAAAATAATAAAAGTAACAGATATAAAGGATATGGAAGATTTAAATAACAAGAGAGTGTTAAGTTAAAACGTGGATGTTCGGAGAGTAGGTATAACAGCAACCAAAAAGAAAAAAAAGACAGAATTAGACTATTATAAGTAAAAACTATATTAAGAGTGATTAAGCATTTAAATTATTTACTGCATTCAGAAAAATAAAGACGTTTGTTTCGAGGTTGTTAGTAAAACATTACAAATATTTTAATGTTAGTACGTTCTACTTAACACATACATTAAATTATGCGCGGAGACGTTGAAAAATAATCCAATGGAAATAGAATACCAAACAGTATAATTTACAATGAAATGTTTAACCTGTAAAATTGCCGGGGTGAATTAATTATAACTTCACGTGTTTATCGGAAATTACACTTAGTCGCATATTGTTACGGTACGGCACGGTAGGTTGCAGATAATAAATCGACGTATGTCATAATTTTAAGATCAAAAGTGTTTTACACGTCGACGAAAAGTCTGGGGCTTGTAAATATAATAACTTATTGTCTATAATATAGTATGCGTCTGTTTTTACTTTGTACGATATTTCACAAAGTAATAACAAAATTTCGGTATTTTCTTTTTCGTTTTTGTTATATATGCTTGTAATGTTCTCATCCATCGTCATATTCCATAGAATTTATACATAATTACTATTCCTTATTGTTTCGGGGTTTGAACAATATGAATTCGAAAACTCGGGCGAAGTCTTTATATGTTATACAGGGTGATCAATTTTCCGCAAGACACTCATCGTCATTATCTTGGCAAGTACATAATAGGCACAGAATATTACCGTTTTCCAGAATTTTCCCCGCGAATAATTTTCGCCATATATCACTCTGTTCTGAAAATACTATTATTTTTAGCCCCCCATGTCCGGCGGTGAAACTGTTACCACTATATAGGTGATTCACCGATAGTTTTGATTAACAAATTATCGATGGCGGGGAAGAATAATACTTTCGTTTTTTTTCAACCCGCTTCTCCGCATTTTTTCATCATTGCCGAAAGAAACTAATTTTTTTAAAATATTGTAAAATATCAGTCTCTAACGCCAAAAAGATGAATCAGTTAGAAAAAAAAAAAAAATAATAATAAAACAGGACGGTTTTCTTATGGCTTTCGTTAGAGATGAATTTCGAAAACGCTTAGCACTCGGCACAAAAATGTTTTTACAGAAATGTATTGGATCTATAAGTTACGCAATACGATTGTTACAGTTATAGGATTTAAATTTAGTTCAGGATAGGTAAAAATATGTTGTATGAACCGATCGAGTTATTTTGATACGAAACGTTTCAATAAATTTCAATCTACCCGTTGACGACGTGTTATAGGTACCGTACTTTTGAGTTAAGTATTATTTTTTATTTTTTTTTCACAATACGGAACGCTGCCGTTCGGTAGTGGATCGTCGTTTTGTGCGGCGGTGTCTGGATGGTGTATATTACCCACCGTGCGCGTAATATTATTATTTATACTCGTGTGTATGTATATGTGCGTGTGTGTATAATGTAAATATATTATATAAAAAAAAAAAAAAAAAAATCCACCTTTATAAATACGAAAAGCTATAACACTATAAATATATAATATGCGTAATGTTTGTTTTTTTTTTTTTCTATCGCGTGAAATATTATTATAACCGCGACGTATTCAATAACCGAGTGTTCAACCGCAATATATATTGTATTATTATGTACCGACTGTAATAAATAGTGCAGGATGTTGGCGCTCTATTTATATATTTTATTATATTATCGTTACAAAGTGTAGTAATAGGATTTTTTTTTTTTTTTTTAAGTATAACGCGATAATATTTTTCGTACGAATAATAAGTTTTTTATAGCGGATACTTCATACATAGTACTTTGGTAGATTACCGTTTAAAATAATCATGTACACGCGCCGCGTGTTTCAATCGAATCGGTGTTTGTGTGCACGTGGGGACGGAGAGGTTGTTAGCAACGTCAAAGTTACCGAGTTATACGTAATTGGTACCTTACTAGTGTGTTGTCAACATTTCTCAACCCTTGCGATGCAATAAAATTTGCATTTCCTTGTGAACGGGGAGGGAAATTTTCCGTACGATTCGAATAGATTTAATATTTTCAAAGTGCATCTTTTGCCTATACAATTTTTCACTAATCCTAAAAACTACCCGAGATACAGCTGTTTAGAGTTAACAGATCACGATTCGTCTTCGTTTTTCGTATAAATTAAAACGCTCGTTATTCTTGAGTTATTTCATCATACGGTTTACCAATACGAGTTTTTCTATAAAACAGTCGTAGTCGAATTTCTTCATGATTCCCAATTTCGAGAAGCATCTGCACGTGGTACAATATAGCTGTCTGAAATGCTTTGTGTTGTCACAAACACACTGTATATTATTTGCAAAAATAAAATATTTATTAACATTAATTATTGTCAATTATCGTCACAGTCATTTGGTTTAATATTTCTAACACGGTCAAAGCGCAGTGTTAATTTATTAACCGATATTTTCGAAAATTCGGTGATAATACTATTTAATCGAGATTATTATGCGATGAAAATACAATTGTGCACTTACACGTTTTCGTTTATTTTATTTGAACGCGTAAACTCAGTAAAATATAATCGAATTACCATGCAATATTCTCTGGTTTTTTTTTTTTTTTTTATCTATATGGAAATTCGCCTCCAACACTGCCCCCAAAAAGGAAAAAAACCATATACATGCTACAATAGATAATCAAAATACAACTATACAATTCTCGAAAACCATCCCGGGGATTAGGACTCAGGAAGGATCTAAGATGTTTTCATTATAGTTATTTTTTTTTTTTTAAGACTTTTTCATCTTTTAAAGTAGGCTTAGTCGTATAATATATTATAAAAGGATACCTATGCGCCGTCTGAAAGGACCATCGCATAGTGTTTGAATTTTTATTGAACGCTGAGATAATAGTTTTTCCGTTCCCTGGGTAGAAATCTGAACGTCTTTCACGTAATGTACGTATATAAAATACCAAGCGCGTACATTATACAGAGCGATTCCGCGATATAGAATAAAATATAATTTATTTCAAGCATAATATATTATTATAGAATACATATAATATTATAAATTTATATATATATATATATATGTGTATGTTCGAGTGCGAAATATGAAAAAATAATGCGTATTATTTATTTTTAAACTTAAAAAAAATTACTGTCCCGTACATAGTATTGTATCTAAATAGAATTTTATAATTAAAAAAACGGTTATACTTGTAATATGATTATTTTTTTTTCTGAATGTCGTAAATACCGAATGAAATTCAACGTTTTCGAAACAATTATAACTGTGGAAATGTATTTGTATGTATGTGTTCTGAGCGAGTCGAGAAAAGTTTTGGTAAAGAGTTTTTTTTTTTTTTTTTTTTTTGTTTGTTCATGTCTGTTCAATTTTCTACCGAAAATCTTGCTTGAATCAAAAACGTTTCGGGAACCATCTTGAAGCATTATTATTGATCTAGTTGGTGCATTTTATTTTATGTATAAGTTATTTTAATAAACGGGAAAACCTGACAATTTTTTTTAGAATTTGTATTGATTTACCGCAGACATAAATTATATTACTGTATTTAATTATTATGTAACCCCCTTTCCAACTTCTCTTCCAAAAACGGTAGTGCACCATTAACATGATCAGGTTTTATTTAAATTTTTAATATTATATTGCAATACGATTACACATTTTATATTAAATTTGATAATTTCCAGTTATTTTAACACACAGCAAAGTAAGGGTATTTCGTTTTTTTTTTCGTCTCCAAAGTCTTTTCCTATATTTACGAAAATATCGTTTTATTTATTCCGTTATTTAAATCATCTTTATCTCAGCGATTCCTGCAGCTGTATACTCGGTTCTTAAATATCTCAAGACAGGATCTATTTGTGCGCCCATCTAAATCTATTCGAGGTTTTATACCAAACATTGATTTATATATATAAGGACTCATGTTTTATTGCTTTGGGATATATAAAGTATAATATTATTTTTATACCATTGTCGAAACGTAAACCATTACTTGAGCTGCAGGTTGTTTTATGCGTCTCTCGTTTCGCGAATTAAACAGTATTTTATCGTTTAGTTAATATCATTTTTTTTTTTCAAATCTAATTTTGATTACCGCGGAGATTTCGTAGCAATAATAATAATATTTAACCGTATTAAAATATACAAAATTTAATATTAAATTCAAATACAAAAACAACATTTTATAAATGCATTCCCTAATTATTATTATCGTAGACGGAAATAAACAGAACGTTTTACATAATATTATGTAACATATTGAAGCCAACAGACCATATGGGGTTTTTTTTTTTTTTAAGAAATAATATTTAAATTTCGGTTTTTTCCTCATGGTAATTAAAAAAAAAAAAAAAATGTTATAATACTGGAAATCATACGGTAATAGAATTAAACCCAATGAAATGTCCATAGAAGATATGGATGGGCCTTCGATAGTATTTTTGCGGCCATGAATACTGACTTAAACATTGTAATAAAACCGTCGATAAAAAGGCCTACATAACCTGCTCTATCTTATGATAGCCGTGTTCTTATTTCCCGCTCTCCTTGGAGCGGGAAATCTTATTGAGGTGGGTTATCGTAATACGTAATTATTGTTGTTAATTTAAAAAATAACACATACATAATAATACATTTATATATTTTCCATGTTGTAAAGGGGGGGGTGAACCTCATACCCCTCTCCGTACCCCCTGCCCCCCATAACAATTGACTTAGATTATTTATTTAGATTTGAAAGATCGTTTTTTATGAAATGTAATAAATTTCAAGCGCATATCATCCGTATTTAATCTATTAAACAGTATTGATTGTGTAATAGGTTACTAATAAATTATACCCATAAACATACTAGACGTTGTCACACAAATACAATTTGTCCATATACACTACTTAGGTCCTACGTAGTATTGAATGTTTATAGTTTATTAATAACTTCTGACGATAAATAGATAAGCCATGCAAAACCCGTGAAGTCATGACTTTCGGAAGGTTTTAGGTTTTCTTAATCCTTGTCATTTTATAGTCATCACCGAAGACGTGCAATATAATAATGGTCCTTCCGGAGCGATGAGATTAAAAAAAAATCAGAAATTTTCCGAATATATTGTGTATCACGGTTATCATCCGCGCGGTCGTATATTGGCGTATTTGTATTATTCTCTTTCCTATATACGCCTTTAAGAATTTTAGCGTTTCGGGTTTTACGCCGTATACCTGCGTATAACCTCCACTACACCACTGCTGTTTCAATATAAATTTTATATTTATCAAACGCATTTTACTTCGTTTAGAACGTTTAGCCTTAGATAAAATTCTCTGACGAAACCGCAAGTTTAATATTTGTTTCGTGGTTTTATAATTGGCCCTGGTGTCATTGCGTCTTATTTATCTTACGTACATGGTTAATATCATCGGCAATAATGTTGTGATTATTATTCGGATATGGTGGCGTTTTCAGCTATAATTCTCGTTTTTTTGTTTGTAGCCCTCCCGATTCGGTTCTTTCCAAAGTTGCGGAATTTGACGACACGTGGAATTTTTTGACCATTATTATAAAGTGTAATAATAGAATAATTTCGCTTGCGCGTATTTATGTCCTGAATCATCGAAGAATATAGTAATACAATAACGCAGACCACAGTTTCTGTTTAATCCGATTATAAAGAGAGGGTCATTTTCTGCATCTGCTTCGGATACCTACCTACCTACCTATCGCGATAAAAGTATATTACGTTTTAATTTTTAGAAATAATTTGAAATCGTCCAAAAAAAAAATAATTAAAAAACAGATTTTTGTAATAGCTTTTTCGCAATCCAACACAAACCGAGTAGTACTATAGATAAAATGCGTACCTGCCATACGAAAGAGCTTATGCAGTGAACACAATTGTCGAAAAGTATGATTAAATACGATTTTGATTTATTTGTTTATTTTTTTTTAACTACATATTTGAATATACACGAATATATTATTTTAAAAAGAACGAGAAAAAGGCCATTGGAATTGAAAATACGGCGGCGAGATGACACGATGCGTCCTGCGCATCATTTTCAGAATGTTTCCGTCCCGCGGGTTACCCATACAGGAAAGACGATGGTACAGCGGGGAATGCAAATATCAGACTCTTATCAAATGTGCGGGATAAAGATACGATATGGCGTTTTCAGTTTTCCTTTGGGTACGGATTTTCGGTTTTAATGCAAAGGGTTAATATTATGTACGTACTATAATATGTAAGGTAACCTATACTCGTTTTCTCGTTCCGATCTTATTCGTTTGCGTGGGGTTCCGTATTTATCTATAGCTACAAATAGTTGCTATACATGTAGCTACAAATGTGTGCAGCAGAGACGCCACCGTTTGGTTTTAATTAAATTTAATACGAATTCGTGACTTCTATGCATATCACGTTAAGAATAATAATTTTATCGTATTCACGTTTCCAGCAACATTTTAAATTATCCCCCCTATTTATGTTGTAATATAATAAATAAATTATCACTTAAGCAGCTACTTAATTTAATAACCGTGTATCTAGGATCTACTCTTATCTTTTATCTTATTTAGGTTAGTAATTACAATTTAATATAATGAAGTAATAATCTTATATACACCTGCGTAATAGATATACTATATAATTTTAAAAAAGGTGAGCTGTTGTTGACGCTCACTTTTTCTTCCGTTGCACTTAACTAAAATCAATAAATAAAGTATTGTTCAAAATACTAATAGTATTTTTCATATGATTACGATCATGAAAGTGTGCTACACTCGTGTATAATATGAAGTGGAAAATAACTAATGGCGCATGGCAACAATACCTTCAATACTAAATGTATGGGCTAAATTACGTATACGCATTGCTATATGTTCTTTTTTTTTCTATCGTTTTTTTGAAAGTTAAGAAAACGAAGATAAGTAAATTTAGGGCGAAAACCAATTTATCATTTATTCAATTTACTGCAAATAGGCGAACAGATTATAAATATATAAATTCACATTAATGAACACAAAACACACGAACGGGAGAATAATACAATTCTTTATGTGAAGCTATTATTTTATATCACAACATATACTTCTCGAATATAGTTTTCATCGTCATTCGTCGAAAACGATGATGACATTTTTTTTTAAAATCGTGTAACTAAGGTTACGTCCGTTATATAGAATTCGTTATACATTATGCACTGGCGACGGCTGGTAAAAGTAGGCAAAAAGTGTACATGAGTGCAGTCACATGAAAAACGCTATAAACTTCCATCTTCTATCCGAAATGGTTCAATTAATCGAGATGAATTTATTTAGATAAATCATTTTAAATCGTAATTTTTAATTCTATAAGAAATAAGTAATAAGTAAAAATTGTATAATATTTTTATATAGTTAAATGAATAAATTATTGTTACATTAAACTTATATCAAGCTTTTAAATACCTTTCTAAATGAATACAAAATCTAGTATATTTCGCTACTTTTAAAACTTAGTTTTATCTTACCCTATAAACTAAATTATCCTGTTTTATCTAAACAAAAAGTTGTAGACTTTTATTATTATCTAAATTATACAATTTGTACCTACGTATTATTTATCATCATCTAGATATTTTAATCTAGAAATATCTTATCTTTATCTAGGTATTTTAAAATATACCTAATATCTTTTTACAATAATGTTTAAAATATAAAAGTACAAATTACAATTTAAATCTTTAATCTTGCCAAAAGGATGTTTTTGTATTTTACTACGAAGTATTTTTTTCCTCGGCAATCATATTTCCGGTTGTATTAATTTCAATAAACTTATTAAATTACTCTATGAATTATACTTTTTTGTTTTATTATTAACTGCAAAAGTAGACTTTTTTGTTTAGGTCTTTCAAAATAGAATTTTGTAAAATAAATAGCTAATTTTTATACTATGTATTCGAAAACATTTTCAAAAAAAAAAAAAAGAATTTAATTATAATAATATTTATATTTTCAGAAAAAAAAAAAATGTTATAATGCTGCTATTGATATTGTGGGTAAATATTGTGAACGTTCAACTGCTGTCAGTTTTAAACCGTCTATAAATATAAAGTAATTATATCATACTTCTATATTTTTCTAAAATTCGATTAAAAAGCGTACTGCTGTAGTAAAGACTTCGTGTCGTATTGCCACGGAAAAAGATTTATTTTAAACCCCTATCAATTATTATCAAGTATCATTATAAATTAAAATATTATTAAATCTACGAACCGTTTCTTGTTATTATAGGTAGGTATTTGGTTTAAATTAATTAGTTTGAGTTTTGGTAGTATAAAATTAAATCAAATGCAAAGCACAGACCAAAATGTTTCCAACAGAAAAAAAAAAAATTGAAACCAAAAAAAAATTGAAAAATTAAATTTTTATAATGAATTTTTGTTTTCTAAGCGTAGCGAGAAATAAATTTAGTTTTCTATGATTTCCGCTTTATTTATTTTATTTGTTTGTATCTGTAAACATTTTTTATTCTGGACATTTGGCTCAATTAAAAATGTATGGTAAAAAGAGTTTTTTAATTTATTTATGGGCATATGATCTTGTCAAATTTGTTTAGCTTTGTAGATAAAATTGTCGGGAAGAACACAAATGCTTGAGAATCTAACACGAGATTCGTTAGAATTAACTTACTGAATGAAGGAAAATAATCACGTTGTGAACGAAATTTCGAGAAGTGTTTGTCGTCTAGTACATGACTACGAATCGTTATTCTGATGATGGCCGTAAGATATAGAACAGAAAACACAGAGACGTTTGTTAGGATATGCACCGTGGAGACCGGAATCAGGAGACTTATTAGTTGCGTAGTTGCGTGGAGACCATGATTTGAATATCTATTGTCTGGTTAATCGATGTGTCATATCTTAAATTTAATATTCTGGATGTCTTTAATTTCCATAACGAGTGCAAATTCTAAAATCACATTGAAGAATCAAGTTTCCGAGGTACAGTATTTTGTTTTACGTGATCATTTCATGATTATACAATAAATACTTAGGATAACAAAAACCCGGTGTAACTACGGAAATTGTTCCGAATACAATAAAATTATTGACCTCGATCATCTGTTGAGATACTTTACTGGTAGCTTAGGCACAAATTATCCGTAACGATGAGTGTGATAAATTAAAGATTTTGGAAACTATTGAATTGATTACCTTTCGATAGTATTATACTATGTAAGACAGAAATGAAAAATAGTGATGTATTATAACGGTTAACAATATCTATACATTATATTACATGTATGCTATTATGGATGGGCCATCGCCTATAAGCAATTTTAAAACTTTATTATGCGAGATCGTCTTGAATATTACTTACGAGGTCAAATGAAATGTCAACGAATATTACGAAGAATCCTACAGAAACACAGAGTAGTTCAAATTTTATGTAACACTCAATTTCACCGTCATATATAACATGTTTTAAAAAAATAACATTTCATAACTCAAGTTAAGAAATGTTGCGAAATTATATACCATTGTAAAATTTTACATTGCCTTTTTTCGTCCTTGTATTTGAGTTATGAGATCATGACCACATTTTGTTTATCAAGTAGTAATTAACTTCATAAATAGATGATGTTTTAGTTCAAATGATGCCTTGAATTGTTGATTTAAATTTTCGTCAACGAATCTGGAAGTCCTCGACTTGTCTTGACAGAATATTTTAGGATAGATTTTTATAGAAAACCCAAATAAATATTAAACAAATTGTATCTATTAATTCAAATTTAAATTTTGAAATTTCAAAAATTATTATATTGCATAGTACTAAAAAAAAAAACGGTTTGATAATAATATATCATTTAACCAATTGAGTTAAGCATCTAATCATATACCCCGATATCTTTTATATCTATACCAAGTATGTATTATATCATTACAGTAACAATACGTACCTATAAACTGTATATTATTATAATATACAACTGCGTGTCAATCGTATTACTTTTATAAGGAAAGTTGTTCTTTTTTTATTATGAAACTTTTATCGGGTCATTATTGATGTTTGGAGAGGTAAAAGCACCGAGAAATATAACGGGGCACGTATTCCCTATGCGGCTGGAGGGGGGGGGGGTGCGGTGGACGGGGAAAGTAAACTCGGTAGAACGACCCAAAAATATGTCCCCAACAGCCCCGCGGCGTTCGCCTCTGGTCCCTCTTTTATTGTTATTGAAATCGTATTTCGTTGTGTTAAATGGCCTGAAAAAAGCTCGGCCCGCCAACAAACTTTCAAAAATAATAATAATAATAATAATGACGACGATAAAATAAAAAATAAAAAAATCTAGATGTCATTCTTTATGTTCATATATTGCAAACGTATTATAACCTATTACATTATAACGTTGAAAGTTTATCTGTCAAATTCAACAAAACATTGAAATAATTCAAATTCGAAACAGTAAAATTACTTATGTTTAAATTTTGATAATATGTAAATATATACGGTATTTCCGTATTTTTGAGATTGCTACTAAGGAAAATACACAAAAAATCGAAAATATTGACTTCCTCAATGTTCTAACTAGATGAAATTTGGCGTGATTCCGAAATTAACGTGCAAATTATAATTTAGGTCGAGTTGCGTGCACGTTTTTTTTTTTTTTTGTTACCTTTTAGATTCTGCGAGAAATATTTTTCATAGAAATACTCTAATTTTTTGAATTTACGTTTTAAAATTTTAAAACTGTAAGAATGTCTCCTTACATTTGTGTGCATGCCCATCCCTCAATATTATTATTTAAACACTTACTGTCACAAAATACCGCACTCGTTTCATTGGCTTAAGTAGGACATTGTGTATAAGTCACGGGTAATACAAATATATAAGGCGGCGTAATGAACAGGCAAAATATGTACGTTCGTGTGTTGGGTAAAAAATGTTACCAGGAATTTATGCGTCACAAATATAATTATAAAAAAGGTAAAAAAAAGCACACAATATTGTTTAGTAGTATTTTTTGGTCCGTAGCCAAAGTAATCCAAAAATCAACAAAAATAAAAACGTTGTTACGCATTATTATTACGTAATAATATATCGATTATTTGTTGTTAGTTTTTAGATTAGTTTTGATTGACTATTAGGGATTTAGACCGGATTACACTACCAGGTGAAATATCAGCATCTTTTAAAATACGATACGAATAATTTGGAGCTTTTTTGCTAACAAAAATAGTGTTTTTCAAGAAAAAAAAACAACAAAGGGAAAATCAAGGGGGTGAATTCTTAAAAATTTCACAAATACTTGAAATAAAATATTACCGGACATATATTCCACCATTTTCAGGAGACAAAATTTACTAATCGTAAAATTGTTTTCTACAAAACACTGTAAAAACACGTGAAAGAAACACATTGCATCTTACATTCTTTGCGAAACTCGTAACTCTTGTAAACTTTTCGTGGATTCTTCCGTATACTCGGTATTTGAAAACAAATTATAGATACATAGAAACTCTAAATAATTGACTATATACAGGATGCCCCACACAGACATACCAGCTAAAATATATCTGGAGATAATAAAGATAACAAAATTCTGTTTTTTTTTTACATCAACTTATCGCAGGGATAATGGCTAAAATTATTTATATTACAATTAATTTTGTATAGTTTGGTAAAAATTTTTTAAAAAATAACTTTTTATTTTATTATTTTTGAAAAATTTGAAGATGACAGTTTTATAGAGTTTATTTTTCTGAAAATTTTGACGCATCGACATTATTTTCGTTAAATTAGTGGTTTTGAATAATTTTCGTAAGTTCTGAGAAAAGTACCTATAATCATGCAACAGGACTGTAATCGCATTCTTTAATTGATTACTTATATAATGACGATTAATTGACTATGCAATTTTTTTAAAAAATGATAAAAACCACGAATTTAGTGAAAATTAAAAGTTGATACGTCAACATTTTCAGAAGAATAAACTCTACAAAATTGATATCTTTAAATTTTCTTAAAACAATATAAATACGAATTTATTTTTTAAATTGTTTACCAAAACATAAAAATTAATTATAACATTAATATTTGTGGTTCTTAGTGAGCAATACAAAGAAATCCAGAATTTTAGTATTTGTATTATCTACGGAGATATTGCAATGGGTATAATATCTCCGTGAGATAACCTGTGTTGAATTATATAGGATATGTTAATAGATATGTGAAATTTCGTATTGATTAACCCGTGAAAACTATTTATTTTGCCAAGACTTGTGAAAACTAATTATAAATATTTTTCATACAATCGCAATGCGTCGTCGTCGTACGCACATCACACAATTTGCGGTATAAACAATAATATTTCATGAGTTATCTAATTAATTGGACGATTACCTTCGTGGTATGATTACGACTTCCAAGGTTTCCCATTTACTCTCGTAGAGTCGGCTATATCATAGTTATTATGTCTGTTGGTATTACTATACTGACAGATTCGCCGCTTCTCTCAGAATCTAAAAAAAAAAAAAAAAACACTTGAATATATGTAAATTTAATAATGTTTTATAATTTTTTATGCATTTCAATGAAAATAATAATAATACTATACGTAGCCACGTCTAGTTTTTATCATCGCAGACGATACTCCCTGCAGTATATTATGTGCGAGTTTCGGACAGGCGATTTCAAAAAAAAAAAAAAAAGGATACACACATACATTACCATATATTATATTATATTATAACGACTAGATTTTTTTTTTTTTTCATACGAATCTATAGTCGATAGTAGTTCAGTGGATAGTAGGTAGGTAAGTATAGGATCCCAATGGAATATCATAGGAGGTTTTTTTTTTTTTTTTTCTGTAGGAATGATGTTAGAATCATATTATATTAAAAATAGAAGGTAAAAAAAAATCGATCTAATTTTAATGAAATAATATTATATTAATAATAAAACACACTACTATAGTAGATGCTTTGCCGTCGAGAATTTTTTTTTTTTTTTTTATATTTTTAATCAGAAATATAAGTGAGAATTTATACCAGTCCGAGTCGGAATGTGACGTTAGTCGATAGTACAGGTATTCACGATAACGACACCTCATGGTGAGGTTCGACGCATCGACCTAATAATAGTTACGCAGTAAGTGTATAATGAGGTGAGACGTCATTGGCAGTAGGTGGATGGGAAGGTCAGCCGTGTTTATCTGTACAATAATATTCGTAGGTACCATTAAAAAAAAAAAAAAAAAAAAAATAAAAAAAATACGATTGTGGTATCGTCCAATTAAAACTTCGCTTGTCGAGCGGAGGTACGGATTTTTTTTTACCATACAACAGTTGAAAAATGTTTACCCTGACATTTTTTTGTCATTATTCATCACCAACATCATATATATATATATATATATATATTTAATACCTACAGCAAGACTACGGTTTTAATGAACCTTTATAACCTTTTATAATTCTATGCGTTATATACGGTTACAAGTACAACAAAATGCAACGGCACTGATGTTCGTAAATTAAACGTTTTGATACGAAGTACCAAATAGTTAGGTATACATTTTAAGTGGTGGATAATATTTCGCATGGATCCAATGACTGAAAAATATTATAAAACGACATGTTTGTTTATTACCTAATTATCGAAATAGATAACTGGACAAGTTATCAATGAAAAATGTAAACTCGCGGATACTTTAAATTAACTGAAAATAAGATAATATAGCTCACTGATAGATTGTTTTATCGGCTAACCTAGTAATTTAATAACTTATATCGGGTAATTTTTTTTTTTTTTTGTTTTTCAAAAGACTTCTTATATTAGATTGTACAATAAAAAACGTAGAGTATGTGATTACTCAAAAAACACATATTGAAAAGAGTAAGCATTAGTTGTAAATTGTATATAGTCTAGAAAATGAAAAAAATGAAAAATGAACTTTAACATAGGTACATGTACAGTTTAAGGTTAATTCGGTATTTATTGGATTAAAATAAGAAAAATGAATCGAAAGTAATATTAATAAAAAGGTAAAGGTTAAAAAAAAATTTACTATTAAATACATTGTTTTAAAAACTTTTCAACACACCAATGACCTGTTGTCTACGTTTCATAATATTATATTCAATACTCTTTAGATTAGGATCGTATGATGGGATTTTTTAATTTTTTTTTTTTTTTTTTAGTTTCGGAGTATAGCGATCTAATGGTTTTACTATAAAATTTATTTTTTTTTCCTATCTGTAATCAACTTTTAGATAAGAAATCTTGCTCTAATATATAGACACATTTTCTGAAAAGAAATTTTATCTTGTTGGTGCACAAGGACGTTTCTTTATTTTCAACGGGTTTTTGTTAAACAATTTGGAAAATTCAGAAAGAAAATCATATGTAAAATGGCAGATATTTATGGCACGCTACGACGTAACTGATTTTATTGTTTATATTATTGCAAAATATGTTTTCCCCGAAAAATATTGCTCCAATAGAAAAATAACAAGAGTTCGATTTTGTTTCTTTTAATATCCATTCACTGAGAAAAATAATCATTTTTCGATATCCAATATAGTTTTTATAATACTTGGGAATAAAATTGTTAGATTAAACAAAAATGTTTAAAAATTTGATGGGCGATTCATTATAAGTCGTACTCAGTGTTAAAAAAACCATTAAGCGTGTTGTGGTAATTTTTTTTTAATAAGAGTTTTAATATCGTATTTCAAATGATATCGTCAACATACGTTCTTTAAAATCTGTAAAGCCCAAATTTAAAGCGAATGGGTTCTGATTAGAGTGAAGAAGGATATGATTTTACAAAAATGTTTTTTTTTTTTTGGTGGACAACTTTTCTAAAAACAATTTCATTACAATTTACAATGCAAGCACATTTTCTGAAAAGAATTTCGACTAGAAAGGTACTTCAAAGCGACCCTTTTTCAATTTTCTCAGAAATTTTTTAAAAAAATGAGAAAAACTGTAAAAAAAGGAGGAACACCGGGAAAATGTACGAAATATAGGCATTGCTCACATATATTTTTAAATTCAAGGTATAATGTATGTTTTAGTTCATAAATTATTAGAGGTGTATAGTGAATATATTATTAGTACACAACTTTTTTTAGTTTTACTAGACGAATAGTGAAAAGTAAAAATTATTTTTTAAAGCACTACCCCAACATATTTAAGAAATGTTTATTTTGTTAATTTTTATACTGTGTACAAAAAAGATGTTGTTCAGGTGGTACTCTTGGGAGGTTATTTTTATATTTTCTAAGCGGTTTTCATAATAATCGGGAAAATTATGATAAAATGTTAGAAAATCAGAAAATGTACAAAAAAAATGCCTTTATTATTTTAAAATTCGGACTGAAATCTTATATTTCTTTTTTTAGACATGGTAACATTTTTGAAACATTTTAAGCTAAATGTTTAGTTTTTTTTTGTTGAAATTTAGTTAAAAATATTTATATCAGCTCTATGGACTTTAAAATTAGACAAAAAATTTAAATTTGCCTTTTCTAGACGTGGTTAAATTTTCAAAAAGCCATATTTTATTTTGTGTATTCGAAGATATTTTAATTTTGTGTGTTTTGTACGTAATTTATATTCGGTACGTATTTTGTGCTAAAATTGTTAGACTTAATAGAAAGTGCTTGGGAATTTAAGAAAAAGTTCATTAAGAGTCTTAATTTGTGGTTAAAAAAAGAAAATTTGAGTTTAATGTGTATTATTTTTTT
This sequence comes from Cinara cedri, assembly GCA_902439185.1. Taxonomy (NCBI): domain Eukaryota; kingdom Metazoa; phylum Arthropoda; class Insecta; order Hemiptera; family Aphididae; genus Cinara; species Cinara cedri. The sequence goes on from CABPRJ010002395.1 coordinate 579,654, forward strand.
TATATATATATAAAGGAATTTCAATATCAAATTTTGATGAAAATGGTTGAGTAAAAAATTATGTGAAACAAATCTAATTTACAATTTATATTTTTTTTTTACAACATATTCATATTGTCGATTTATGAACGATGGTAAAATCAGAATTAAGCGGAATGACTTATTTTCAAAACTATAGCTTTCTTAAGTTCTGAATTATTTTGGATATTACACGTTATATGATAAATAGCTCTATATTGTCCTCCTTGTAGTATATTTGTCGTGATCTAATGGTTATTTATGCCTGTTATCATCCTAGGGGTTCCGAGTTTAAACAAGTTTGTTGAAAAAACGTGTTTTGCATTTTTTTTCCCCTTTTACATCGGTAAAAGAAGGAAAAGCAAAGAAATTTGGATGTGCAAACTTTTCTATCAGAAATCTTGCTCCGATATATCAAATGTAGCTTTTTTTATGATAGAAAATTTTATATTCATGGTAATTTAGGAAGACATTTTTTGATTTTTCAAGAGGTTTTCAAAATATCTGGGAAAAAACCGGGATAAAATGTCGGAAGACGGAAAATGTACGAAAAAGAGGAATTAGTATAAAAATATTATGGCCTCTTTTTTTCTGTGTACAATATTTCTACCAGAAATTTCACTTCGATTTAAAATGATTCTTCGATTTTCCCAAGAGTTTTTCCAAAAATATGAAAAACCTGGAAAAATTATGAGAAAACTTGGAAAATCCTTACAATATTAAACAAATATTACTAAAGAAAATATGTGTCTAATTTATTATTTTACACAATATGGCACATATATTGTTGATAATGCATTACTATCAACTTAACTGCGCTCAGAATCGTTTTTTCATTAGCAATGGTTTATCGTTGCTTACTGTTATATATTAAATTACCTATAACAGTAGATGCACCTATCTCCATTATCCTAAGTCGTCTTTTTTCCTGTCCTTTTAGCAGATTTTCTTTTAAATCTTATTTGTTTCAAATTTTTAGAATTACATATTCTCTGAAAGAAAACTTGATCTTAATACTAAACTAGGAAGTGTTTTGTTTTTATCTTTTCTTTAAGTATTTTATAAAAAAAATGAAAATTAATACGTATGAACATTTTTAGGAAAAACTGAAAAGTTTACTGTAATTTTATTTTTTTTTTTTTTTTTGTTATTCGAAAGAATCGCAGTCTTGAAATTTCACCCAATATTAAAATTTTCATTTTTTTCATACGTGACAAAATATTTAGTACATAATTTTAAGATATTTATAGAATTTGATATTTTCGAGTTACATAAGTATTTATTTAGTTTTATAAGTATATATGGCAAAAAAAAATTCCAATTATATTAAGAAAATTGTTTAATGATTAGTTATAGATGCTTTTAAAAATTATGCGTTGATGGTAATTTAGTAGTTTTTAGTTTTGGAACATAGCAAAAAAGGTTGGTAGTAGTTTTACAATGATGTTTCACTTAAAAATGTTTTCTATGAGTACCTTTTCTAATCGAAATTTTGTTCCCGTTTACCAAGTATAGTACATACTCTGATAGGATATTTTGTCTTGTTGGTATATTGAGGAGGTAATTTTTGATTTTCTAAGTGTTTTGTCATAATAAATGTTAAAAACCTAAAAAATAACAGGAAAATGTAGGTGCATGCATGTTTAATAGAAACTTCGCTCCGAATCGTTTTTCGTTAGGAATAGTTCATCGTTGCGTACAGATATAAATTAAATTCTCCTCTATACTTCCTACCTTTTTACCTTCTAACATCTCGTCTACAAGAATGGCTCACCCATCGTGTGAAGTATTTCGATATTTTTTTTTGTACGCAGTTTATTTTAGATTCGGAGCGTAGTGGGGGAATTATTGATGTATGTATTATATCTGCGTGTAACTTTTCTACTAGAAATTTCGCTGAAATTGAAAAATGACACGAGACATTTTTTGTTGCATTTTGGATCTCGTTGGTGTTTCTTTTTTTTGATTTTCCAAGGGATTCGGAAATAATCGGGACAAACCGAAAGGAAACGGAAAAGAAAAACGGACAAATATTATACTATTTTACCTAAAGCCGGTACCTAACGTGTATTCCGAAGCTTAAAAGAAAACCATATAAGAAACTAATGAATTATTTAAACGCACACGTGGGGATAGTTTAAATCATATAGGAAATATTCGCAGCGCCGCGGTCGTCAATACTGCAAGACGATTTGAAGACAGACCGACGATACAGTATGTATACGCGCAGAATAATAATATAATGTACATCGGCATAATATCGTCTAAGTACGTTTATGTGCTCGCGAACGATATAATAATAATATGAAAATCACGGCGGCGTTTATAGTCGATCGTGTTTTTGCGTGAGTGCGCGGTGTTTGTCGGAGCGAAATTCTCGGGAAATTGGTTTTCCTCGGCGTACCTCCTGTGTACAGTAGAATATAGTAATAATAATAATATAAACTCGCGATATTATGTTATATTGAATATCCGTAACTTGAAATTTTCTATTTTCGACGAACAAAAAATTTCTGCACTTCTTTTTCCTTCCGGACATCGTTTTTCTCCACGTTATTCGATATTCGATAACTCGAGATTTCATACGCGGGAGGTGCGTACGCTTATTCCATTTTCTTTCGTTACCTCAACGCGTAAAATGTATATTCTCCAGATCTCGTAAAGTTATAATATAAGACGAATACACAAAATAATATTAAAATGTTAAATTCCGATTTTTCCGAGTCAAAGCGACCGAATATTGACATATTTTTACACACTCGGAAAACGATCGTTTTACATTGTGCTATTCGAATTTAAAAAATACTGCTAAAGCAAATTTTCGTCGGTCACGGTAGTTGCTTTTTCAAAAATACAAAGCCTTAAGATGCACTCGCAGATGAATCATGACGGGGGGTGTTCGAAATCTCGACACGTTAAAATCTCAGCCAGTAAAAGTTTGATGAAAAAAGCGCTTTTCACATTGTTTGAATGATCTCGAAATAAAAATGAGCTGAAACTTCGAATTGTCGTTGAATTTTAGATCGATTTTGATAACACGACGTAACCACAAACATTTATCTACATGGTATTTCAACCTTCCTTCTACCTACATAAATTTCAGTAGTGAATATTCCCCCTCTTAAATACAATAATTTCACTAGACAAATTTGAACCAGAAGGGGGCGGGTGTAAAATATTATGTTTTTTCATATTAAATACATTATCAAAACAAATACAAATGTTACGATTGTATTATGTACCTTATCTTACGTTTATTAACGACATTATGCATACAGTGTTTCGTTTGCATAATATTCACCTTGCGCTTAATGCGTGTGACTATGTTAAGTCAGTTGTTCAGATAATGTTTAATAATATATTTAATTTTTAGTTTTTGTTTACACGAAAAGCTTGCGTATCCGATAAAAGATTTCAAATTTTTAGCATACAAGCACATGTTAACTTTAAAATAATTTTCTATCTAAGAAAAACGAACAGTGTTTTAAAGTACCGGGTAGCTCTCGAATTTCAGTTTTCATAATAGCAGCGGCAGCTGTTCTACATCGAACATTATAAAATCTGTGGGCTAGTTTATCGCGTTTAAAAAACTAAAATCGCAATACGCTATAGTTATTTATGGTTATGCTTTTTGTTTTAAAAATGTACACGAACTGCAGGAAAACAATATAAAGTATAGGCGGGCAGGTATTTCATTAAAGCGGATTTAATACGAATAAAATCCGACGACACTATTTACGCGTGTATCTACCTATAGGTTTATAAAAATAAATTATGCAAGCAAATGGGGATCCGCCGCGTACACCTGTAATGATAATAAAGTAATTTAAGTAGTTGGGCAGGAACATGATTTGTGTGCAGTGCAAATGCGTTAAAATTAATGATGACGTAAATGTGATTGTAAAGTACATCGTGTTGCTAACGAATGTATTATTATATAAAATATTATTCAGGTACCTAGTATTATAATGGGCTGCGCCGCGGCGCGCACCAGTGACATATCTACCGAAAATGTTCATAATAACACACCTAACCGGATACCTCCATACGTGGAAAAATAAAGCGTACTTTTGGTGAAAAATAATTTTCTAAACTTTCGAAATTATGATAAATGGCTCGTATTTCTAACCTATTACATTATATAATTTGACCTCGCCCGACCTACATATGTGTATATTTCTCGTTTGGACAACGACAATACACCAATACAGTTACTATTTTGTACAAGTGCGCGCGGCGCAGTGGCGCGTTATAGTCGGGTATTCGCAGTTCAATTATTGTACGAACGCAATATTCGTTAAAAAAAATCGAATACTATTTATGTTCGATTTTTTTTTTGTTTTTCTGTTTATTTTATAGATCACCTAACGTCAACAATACAGGTTTGTTAGAACATATTAGTCGACATCAAAAGACCGTTTGTATATTATATAAAAGAAAGTTTGGTACCGGGAGTTGGCACCACATCGCAGTGATGGCATGGTATGTGGGGTTTACGATGGCAGAAAACTAATACGAAATTTTTAATAAACCGTAACACGTATCTCGAAACACAAGTTGCCAGGATATAGTTGAAACCACATATTTGTTATATTTTACTGAAAATATTTCGATACGTGTATCAATTACAATATACGGAGTGATCAATCTATCATAAGACGTTCATTATCACAGAAATTATTAACTTTTTCCGGAATTAATTTTCTAGAACATTTAAGAACAAGCAGCTATACAATTTTAAATTCATGTTATTTTTATGTCACCTTTATTTTTAGTGGTAAAACCATTGCCTAATTTTGATTTTCAAATGGCCTTCGTTTAATTTTTTATTATTAGTCGCATTTTAAATTTTGAATGTGATATACCCGATGATGCATTTTTAATTCGAAACCGCTCGTATAATACACTTATCATAATACTCCAGGCGACGCGTTCGTTCATTTTTTCAATTTTTTATTTAGGAAAAACATTGCTACCCGACACATTTCTTAAATCATGTATGGTTTATATTACAAGGAATATTCAGTGGCTTCCGCTTAATATTGCCACCGGTTAATGTGGGCAACCGCCTAATATGAAAATAATGGTCTAGTCCCGATTTTAATGCATAGCGATACTCGTTTCGGTTAAATGGACAACCGTTTAATGTGGGCAAATGTAATTGGTCCCAACTTAAATTATTAACGTAAATCCAAAAACGCTAAAAAACATATATTTCTATAATATTAGTAAGAGCATAGTTCTGTGAGGATATTAAACCACTTGCGCACGAACAAATACCGACTTAGAACATTTTTTTTTTTTTTTGATTTTTAGAGACTGTCTGTAATGCCACTACTATTTTACATAATAATTGCCGCGTATGGATTTCATGCTATGTACATAATGAAATTGTACTGTCGTCGGTTATTTAATATATAATCTGTATATATTCTTATATTAGCAACATAAAACGGTTTTAAAAACATAAAAATCCCATTATATTTTTAATGTATTAAATAAGTACATTTTAAGAGGTAACTATAATAATGTATGATATAATATAAATATAAATTGCGACGTGAAAAACAAACTGTGCTTATTAAAAAACTTTCCCTCCCGGGTGAATTTACAACACGTATTCTCAACATAAAAGAAAAAAATTATTTGTTCATAAGATTTATTACATATGGACGTTAGTATTTAATATTATTATATTTCCACATATCCACAGCAGTTAATAAATAATTTTTACTGTATGTGATGATAATATTATTATCATGTCAATTAATAAAGGGAGACTGACAATATGCATGGTATGCAGCTAATAACGTAAAGATGAAATTTATAGTATTAGACGAAATGATGGAACGGTCTGAAAACCGAGCAAGCCAAATTGAAATCTTTAAAATTATTTACCGGAGAAGAGCTGTAAAAATCTCATGGACAAAAAGAATAAGGGACAAGGAGGTTTTTAGTAAGATAGACACGCAGGAGTCAATGTTAAAAAACGCGCTTAAGGATAGGAAATATAAGTAATAACAATGGATAACGCTTGGGTTATAACAATAAACGAAGAAACAGTTAATGGAAAGAAAAAAAAGACTATGGATGCCATTCATGAAAACATACTCACTTCTCCCCGGGTATTAAGAAAATGACCAGAGAAAATCGAGATTTTTTGAAGCTGGTGTGCTCAGATTATATACCAGTCCGTATTCCAAACCTGATACTGCTAAGTTTAAACGTTAAACTTAAAACCTTTAGTGTTTAGAAAACCACGTTGAGTGTAAATAAAGGCTGGGGCAAAAAACAAAAGCTACATCAGATTAGGTCACATTTTGAAGTAGGAAAAACAATAATCGTATTAATTTTGGCCCAGGTTTGTAAATTCCTTAGTACTACATTTATACTGATAGTAAATTAAAATTCTAATGGTCGGTACTTTTTTTTTAGATTAAGTTTCTCACCACCCGGTAAGAGGGTTTACTCTCAAAAAATCCCTCGTTAAAATCATCCTCGGTACAAATATCCTACGTCAACAGTATGTCCGTTACAAATATGCTCAGTTAAATTATACCATATTTCACATTTATATTTTTTTTAAATTATTTATTCTATTAAAAATATTTCATGATATAAATAATATATAATATAATACGTAAGCAATATTTCTCGTAGAACACGTCATCCGTATGGCGGATATTTTGATGGTGCACCGGTGAAACGTGATATTAACCCCCGTTCATGGAGCAATGTATAGTAATGGAAGACACCTTAATAAATGCATAACACGTAAAGCATAAAATTATTATAAGTGACAGCAGTGATAGTTGGAGGTGAAAAATGAATCATTAAATAAATTATAGGTTTGAAAAAAGCAGATTTTATTATGACGCGTATGGATATGCTGTGAAAACGTACAATTTAAAAACTGACTACGGTTAACTATAATGTTAAATAGGTATGCATTAATGAAACAACGCGTTAGCTTGAGAACACTGTAGGAAAAGTATTGTGTAGCAAATCCTATATATTTGTTCTCAAGATATAAAAATCGGACACATTAATAACATAATGGAAAGAAAATATTACAAAGAACTTTTCACGATATACTTGGTTTTGGTTTACATAAATATTATACATTATAAAGATTTTTGATAATTTATTATTTTTTTTTTTTTTAAGTATAAAACGTAAACAATACATTATATACATATAATAACGTGTTGTTTTTAAAAATGGCCCGACAGTTTGTTGCATACAACGACGTTTCTTCAAAGACACATACTTAATGATAATTTTTTGTATTTTTTTTTTTTTCATTTGTGTATCGTCGTAATGGTTCTTATTGTTCGGGTCGTTTTGGGTTGAAAAAAAAAAAAAATCAGAAAATTGTCTGAAGCGTTCACATATATATATATATATATATACACACGCACACACATATACACCCACACATGCACAGTACCACCATACATATCAACCCGTCCGTATCATTGTTATTGCATCTGACGTTTTTTTTTTTTTTTTTTCGATTTCCCGGAGAAACCATCTATTCGTGTAGAGAGAGAGAGAGAATTGTTTGTGTAAGTACTACGTATATTTGAAATGGATTTACTATGTGATCGTCGAAAGGTATCAATTCGTGGCCAGTTTTATGTTTAATATTCGCTCAACATGCTCGATATCCTTCCTATACGATTTCGAATCGGTAAAGAATTAATCAATAAATCGGATTACGATAAAATGTGTAAAGCCAAGTTATTGTTACCCATGTAATAGATACGAAGGTGCCCTATAAATAATTATGTAACGCATATGTTGATTTAGTTTCTATATTTCTCGCGTTTCAACTTATATCGAATAACTACTACTGAATAGCCTAATAAAATAAATTAGCAATAAAATAAATAATCACACAAGCATACGAATATGAACACTAAAAGATATTTAAACTTCATTTATTGCGTTTTTAGCATAGGGCGTTATTTGAAATTCAAAAATAAGTTATCGTTTTACCTAAAAAAAAAATAAGGAAAAATTTAAATTTTAGGATATGTGATTTCAAAAAGTTTTTTACACGAGTCATTTGTTGTCACGTGGAAATATGTTAAGCGAAATCGTGATCGGTATTTCATGGACAATTTGACTGGTACATGCAATTTGATAAACTTTGTACAATAAAAACCGTCGCGCGTCGTCGGCGGATTTTCCCCCTGCATCGCAATAAAAGTATAGGTACTTCAAAATATAATAATATATAAGCAATAAATACCCATATATTTATTTTTTTTTTTTTTATTATTATTTACACTTTGTTTATTTATTATAAACGCCTTTTGATACACACGTTCGCTTATAATAATAATTTATTATACGGAGTCTCAGTCGTCTGACCGTAACTTATGAAAAATGCATGGATTTTTAAATCGCAGTATATTTATATACGAGTGGCATCGACGACGTCGGCGTAACGACAGTATTAATTTTATCGACGGTTAAAAAAAAAAAAAAAAATGAAACATACGAAAATGTATCAAAACGCATTTGCGCCAGATAAATGATACCAAGAACATTATAATATATTATTATAATATAATAATATTTATTACGGAATTATTTTGGCGGTTAAACAAAAAAAACCATTTACATAATAGATAATACGTTTTTTTTTTTTTTTAAAAAAAAAATCCAAAAGAACCGTATAATTTTCATAAATGTCGACTTTCAAATGGGCAACTGCGTCTTCATATTATGTACGTATATACATATAATAACCATTATACTCGTATATATTTTTATTCAGTTTTATGGTTTATTACGGTTTATAACGATTTATTTATTTATTATTTATTTTTCGGTGTAATTCATCTGTATCGTAGAGATACAATTACGTTCGGTAATATTATTATACAATTCGAACGACACAATAATCCTTCGTAAAGCTCGTTTTTTTAATGATCCGATTATTATTATATTGAAAACAAGTTTACGAAAAAAAAAATAAAAATAGGATGACAACCTAAATCCGGGCGCTGTATACAGTTTCTAAAAATACTATCGTCGCTAAAACTAAAAATGATATCGTCGGTTTTTTTATTTTGTACGCATTATATAGTTTGAGATAACCGACAAACACCGCAATAGTTAATTAGCTATAATGAATACGCGTATATTAAATTCCATGAACAATACTTCCTAGAGAATTAAACAATATTACATTTAAACATGACAACATAATGTTGTATAATTAGTAAATGTTCCGAGAACATTCGCGTTTTAATAAATCAAACTATATTGTTAATTTTTAGGAAAGCAAATTATTAGTCGATTAAACTGTGTAAAACAAATCTGCGTTCGAATCGAAAATTTAAAACTAACCGATTTATCATGTTTTACGTGTTTCAATCGCATATTATTGAAAATCGTGGCTTTTGAATTTATGGATACGCAGGAGGACGGAGACTAATTTTTTTAGAAATGTTAGGGTACCTCCACTATTTGTTTGAAACGATAATATCTCATTAAATGCTTTTGTCTTAATTATAATTATTAGCTCGTTAAGATATTAGTAAAAACACTAGAAAATTTTAATAAGACGTTTATATAATTTGTACGATAAGTAGTAGTGGAGAACGTTAGCACAAAGTCATAATATTAGTGCGTTTAGAATTTACATTTTGTATTTTTTAATTCTGGCAAAACTTCCTGCAATAACATCAGCCGGTTATATTGTTACACTTGTTTAAATCTCACGGTCCGACATAATATTATAATTATAATATGTTTCCTATATACGAAATGTACACACCCCTCGAGCAAATAAACAGGGTGAGTGTTATTCCTCACAACGGGGTGGAAAGAGAGTCACGGTATCAAGATATAATAATATCGTCGTGTTGCACTTATTAGATGCATCAAATCAAACTACACTATTGTCATTTACTTTTGTTTTTAACAATCGAAATATATTGTCACCGTTGAAATTCGCGTGGAATTATTGATATTAAATCTTCGTAATTTCGGCTTTGCCGTGGTTAGGTATGCTGAAAACAATAAAACTCGCCATTCAAACCCGACTTTCAAATGTGTTTTAAGATCGCCCTAATATTTTTATCGCAAAATTGTAAAAAAAAAAATTAAATATTTTATACATATTTCTTTTTTAGTATTCATATTTTATATTCTGAGTTTAGTGAGGAATGTATTAGTTTTACAAAGATGTTTATTTTGATTCTGAGTGGAGCAAGGAATGCATTAGTTTTTAGAGAGGTTATTTTTTTTGAAACTCTCATTAATATTCGAGACAACGAGAAAAACCTGGTTATTTAGGCTAAAAAAGATTGAAAGATTTAAATTAAGGTTGTCACTGACAACCGTTTTTCTTTAATTTTTGTTATTTTTTAGTTATTATTATTTTAATCTTTTTTAGACATTCATTATTGTCATGGAAACGTACACTATTGGTAATGATTTTAATATATATATATGACATATATATATTGTTTACAAAACAACACTATCAATTGAACTCCACTCAGAATCGTTTTATCGTTAGTAATGATTAATTGTTGCTTATAGATATACATTAAATTTCCGTTTGTATTCTACCTTCTCAACTTTCCACCAACAACAGTGGCTGCACTCAAATACGAAGTATGCCAGTCCTTTTTAATTTTGTTTTTCTCGATTAGTAAGGAAACTTAAAGAGAAATCAAAAAAAAAAAAAAAAACTACATATTTAACACATCAAATCAACAACATTTTCGTTTAGGTATATACTACATTTTATGACATCGGTCCAAGATTTCTGATATAGAAAAAAATAATTTTTTTTTTATAGAAAAAATTAAAAAACACACTAATGCATACACAAACACCCTTACATATAGTAAAACTAATACCTTCCTCATACGTTCTGAATTCTAAAATAACATTATTTCATCAGTTCGTACAATAATGGGATTTACAAGTGTTATGTCTTTACAATGAATTTAACTGTGAAAAACAAAAGGAACTGAAAAGATAAGATAACTGAAGTATTTAAATTTATATCAGAACGTAATGATAATCCATTGCCAACAAAAAACGATTCTGAGTAAAGTTGAATAATACATTTTTTAAAAAGCTGTAATTTTTTTTTCGTGCTATATTGAATAATAAAAGTAAGAGCACATCTCATTTCAGACCAGTAATGACTTCAAATTCTTCAGATAAGGTTTGGTCAATTCTCATCTGATACTTCGTGCTACTCATGCAAATTTTGTAAGTGGAACAAGTTTTATTAGAAAACTAAATTCGAGCATGATATTATACAGGCTATCACGATGAATGCTATCAAACACTTTCTTGGAGTCTATAAAGACTTGCCATATATTTTATCTGATCTCGTATTTTTTCCTATCAATTATTAAATAATTGAAATCTAATCAGTTGTCGATTTTCCTTCACTGAAACCACCCATATATACACTTCATATACATCATATACTACCTCACATACACTTATCGGTTAGTGGCTCCAAGTGTTTTAACATCATTTTTAAAAATACTTTATATGCAGTATTTAGTAACGTTATTTCTCTGTAATTATTACAATTAGGTTATCACCTTTTTTATATATAGGTATCACTATGGCGGTATTCTATTCTTACGGTAATTCTTTTTTTTCCTATATTCGGCTAGAGAGTTCATGAATTATTTTATGTACATCTAAGCCTTCATACTTTACTAATTCCGCTAAGATCCCTTCTTATCCCGGGGACTTCCAGTTTTTCAGGCTATTAATGACTCATATGGTTTCTTCTATCAATATGCCATCTACTCTTTGCTCATTTATGTGACCATTCTACTCTAGTATCGGTGAATCTGATAATTTTCTATTTAGTAACTCTTTAAAATGCTCACGCCGTCTGGTCTTTTTATGGGGCTCTATCAGGATTGTTTTATCATCCTTTGTCTTTAATAGCTTTCAAATGTGAGTTGAATGTTTTGCATTTCTTAAATTTTGTAAAAAAAATGTCTTATCTTTCTTTGTAAGTGATTTTTTTTTATGTTACTAAAAAAAATAGAATTAGTTCGTTCATATGTATAGTCTATTTTATCTTTATGACACTTTTGCACTATTTCGGTTCATGTTCCTCCTTTGTTGTCTGTGTTTATGCTCTGAGATATTTTGGTCGTGCTTCATTTCGTTGGGAAATTGTGATCTTTCACATTCTGTGTTATACCGTGATTTAATTTGGTTTTTAATCTCTCCAAGCATATTTTTCGCGACTATTAGAAGGGTGTCCGTGATTATATTTCAATTATCTGCCATGGCCTACTCGTCTTATCGATAGTTCTTTTTTAAATTTTTAAATATAATTGCTTCTGTTTTCCTTGCTTTTGATTGTTTCTAAATTGAATCTGGATGTTCTCCTTGTATACACACTCTCTTATTTTAGTTTAAGTCTGATCCTGAAGATGAATAGTAAATGACACAATCCGCCTCCTGGTAGCTTTTTACATCTAATACGTTAGATCTGAATCTAGTACCAATGAACACGTATCAATTTGATTTACTGTTTGTTCGTCGGAGGACTTCCAAGTATATTTATAAATATTTAAACGTGAAAATGCTTTGCTACTGATCTTCATTCTCCTAAAAATATCGAAACTGATAAGTCTTTGTCTATTATCATTGCTCAACTCATGTGCACTATGTGTTCCAATTGTTGATATGATGGAGGTCTCTCTTCCTATTTTTGTATTGAAATAACCCACTATAATCTTGATCATATTTCCAGGTGCGTGATTATCGATTCTTGATAGCTCGTCATAGAAGTCATTCTTATCTGTTTCATCTTTAATTTTAGTGGGTGCATGAACTTTAATAATAAAAATATGTATGGGCTTTGTAATTAGCCCTATAGTACTTATACATTCCAATATTAGATTAAATTCTTCAACACAGGATGAGAGCTCTTTGTGTACAACAAATACTGTACCAAACTAATGTTTAACATCTAAACCTTTATAGTATGTGACAGAGAAAAACTTAAAATATCAAAAATGTGAAATTCCTATAAATATCTTAAAAACACCAGAATATTTTGGTAATTTCATAACTTTTAGTTGAGGTTAGTATAAGTATTCTCAGAAAATTTCAGATCTCTAATTATTTTTAATCAAATTACAAAAAATAATAAAACCTTTATATCAGTAAGCTTTCCCATTTTTTTTTTCAGTTTTAATTAGTGATTAAGAAACCTAAAAGAAAACTTAAAAACGACATCTCTATAGTAAAAAAATATTTATCGGACAAAAAAAAAATACAAATCGAAAACTGATTTATAGATACAAAGAGAAATAAATTAAAAACTGAGACTGTACAAATTTTTATAAGTTTCAAATTTTTTAAGCTTCAAACTTTTTTACTATTAAATCATATATTTATCAAAACTATTATCATTCATTAAAATTCTTAACTAATATTATACAGAGTCCAAATAAAATATAATCATGATATTTCTATTGAAACTCATTGAAATTAATAACAATTATACCTAATATTATTATTATTAAGAGAAGTTAAATTTTGTGAATTATCGCAAAACTTTCTATAATTTATTTATAAAACTAATTGTATTAACCATGCTACTATAATAAAATAGTCTAAATTCATAAATTATGTATTTAATATGAGGTTTGGAACATAAAAACAGCCGAATAACGTTCAGTAGTTAGTAATAATAATAATAATTCAAACGTGAAACAAGTCTGCTGAGCACTAAAATTAATTTAAAAGTAGTTTATTAGAAAATCGTATTTATACTTAATTTTATTGTTAATAAATATAAATAGGTTCTCTTTGTTATACAGAATTAAAATTATATTACCATTTTTATAAAAATATATTTCACCCGAATTACCCCAGTTAATTAATGAAAATAAGGACGTATAAAATGATATAAATATGATAAAAAGACCAGATACTTTTGATGAGTATGCTTTTTTTTGTAGATGTGCAACGATAAATCGTTGCTAACGGAATACGACTATATAAACGATGTTCGGTTAAATGTGTTTTGAAATTTTTTGATTTTACTATTTTTCGTTAAAATTTAAATTTGAAAAAAGCCTCATCGGGCTTTGTTTATAACTAGTTATATCTTTTAATGCATTAGTTTTTTTTATTTTTTGTCTGTACCTGTTCAATCTGGGAAAATTTGAAGTATTCCAATGGTCTATTTTACCTATTGTTGAAAATGTTTGGACGTACAATGCTTGGATTTCTTACGTTGACCGTAAAATATACCGGTAATAATACGAAGATATCCTGGTGACGAATCCCTTTATTTCAGGCTAAATTTCTGTTATTATTGGTATAATACGATACGACTCAGATATTATTTTATCACTACAGTGTCCACACGGGTCCAGACAATAGTGAATAGTAACAATGACCGTTGTGGTACATTTGTAGTGATGATGATAATATACACCTAGATAGAGTACACTTCTGAAATGTATTTCCTTTGTTCCAACATTATTATGAAGATAATGCAGAATTAACATAGAGAATCTCAAAATCAGAAGAATGGGAAAAATGATAATAATGATGATATACAATAGACCATATGATAATTATAATAAATATATTTAGAAAGTCCGGATAGTAAGAAAGTAACCACTGGCCAACCATTTGGACGAATTCTATTGGTTGTCTAATATTACCGATTTTAGAAGTAAAAAAAAAAAATCCTGATTTATATATTCATGGGCCAGATTTAAATTTAAGATATGTATAAAAAAAAAAACACAATAAATCAGAGTATACAAACAAAAGATAATTAATTGGGTATATATCATACTACAGTTAACAAAATACTAATTATTTAAATGACTAGTGTACTGATCATCTGTGTTTGGTTGAAAAATGATTGCTATGTATTTAGTTTAACACTTTCTTATTAACTTGACTCTCTATGTGTACTTTTTAGTTTACGCCACTCAAAAACTATACATAAAAAGAGAATTTGTACATTGGTGGGCCACTGTTGAAGATAAAAAGTTAGGAAGATAGTAGAAGGGTAATTCAATATATATCTGTATGTATTGACTAACCATTGCTAACGAAAAACAATTCTGAGCAGAGTTTGGTAGATAATATTGTTTTTTCAACAATATATAATTCATAATATGGTAAAATAATTACATATGCATTAAACATTTTTTGAATAATATCTGTTTAATATTATACTTATTTTCCCGTTTTTTCGGAAACCTACAGGGAAAATCAAAAAATCACCTTTTCAAAATACCACCCCAGTTAGATTTCCTTTCAGAAAAAGTGCTATCATTGTAAATCGGAGCAAAATTGGTGGTATAAAAATTGTTCAAAAGAAAAAAATAAATATACATCACCTGAAAACAAATACATTCCACGCAGCACTTACAATATTAAACTCTATATGACATTTAAAAATTATTTCATTTTTTTAATTATATGTATTTGTGTTTACTAATATTTAAGAAAAAAGTGTAATAAATTAAATTTGTCACGAATTGGTTTATTAAAATATACCATTTTTCTATTTGTTTTTCGTTTTGTTCGTATAAACTAAAAGTACCTAGTCATCCCGTAAAACTCGAAAACGTGAAAGTACGTCTTTAATCTCGTGTTCTTATCTATATATTATATAAAAAAGTAAACACACGATACGCGATTAAGTACCGAAGTTTTATACTTACGTCCAAAGTGAGTGAATAAACAAAATTAATGCAAGACTCGAATCTCCGAACGCCGCCGCTGTGAGTATTTCTCCCGGTGTCATTTGTTATCCCTTGACACGCAAAGGATAGGATAATGTTCAATGCGTATCGTACAGTTATTAATCATACACTCTTAAAATCATAACGTTTTCCGTATAATATATTATAATCTTTCCCGAGGTTTATTTTTTCTTTCTGATATAATATAGAAAATTCTGAAACAAAATATTCCGTACTCACCTAGATACCTAAACATTCGTTTTCGTGTATACAAAGTGTCATACCGTGTTATTTTTACGTTAATAACTCTGCAGTCCATATATATATATATTTTGACATTTTTTATAGGTACGTATTATTTATAGGTACGTGAAATGATGTCATTTTTACAATTTTCATCAATATTCTAATTATAAATGCCTTTGAAACACAATAAATTCTGACTTCAAACAGTAGCATGATAACAACTTATAATGAACTTTGTATCAAATTTAAATTTTTTTTTTTTATATCTCTATATTGCGACCACTGGCACGCCGACGCGTCACGCCAAGACGAGCAAAACTTTTTTAAATTTTTTTATTTTTTAAGCATACACAAAATATAATCTCTTAATGGTACTCTATTTGAAACAATTCACGACATTTTCAACAATTCATCCCTTAGGTCCTTTTTTTTTTCACAAATAAAAACTTTTTCAGTTAGTCAGAAGGATACAAATTGTTTGAATCGTGGTAAAAAATATACCGAGTTTTTGTCCGGTTTAATTAAAACATATCTACACTCTCAACAATATTTCTATGGCATGTTAAAGATGAATAACAAATGAGAATATATTGATTTTGTTTTGGATTATTTCTGGATTATCTTATCTAAGAAAAAAAAAAACATGATAAACACTATACTAATACTAATCAGGTCAGAATCATGTTTTTCGTTCTCAACGACTTACTATTACATATAGTATAGAAACTTAATTGCACTACATGTATTACCTTGCCAGCTACTCACCTAGAACAGAAATTACCATAAGCACAACTAGACCACCAAATTCGGGGGTACTTAATTTATAGACACATCACAGACCCATGGAAGCAATGTCTACATAATACCCTTAACAAGACACATATAACAAGCAACTACACATTTTATTTACAATTGTTTGTATACAAATGTATCATAACATTGTAACTTTATTTTTTATATACACGTGCATTGTCCGTAGGTAATCTGTCTTTAGTACTGCTTATTAAATTATGAAATACATGAATAAATTATTTACTCGATAATACTCATATAAGAAAGCTTATTGAATATTTTTGGGGGTGCTGAAGATCCCTAACACCTAACACAATTTGCGTTTATGGTGATATCTTAACAGTGTACAGTCTACCCATGAGAAGTATCAATTTGTATATTGCTGTATTAGAAGAACGGAAAAAAGTTTACCTTAAATTGTAAAAAAAAAAAAATATGTTTTATTTTCCTGAATCACATTTTTATGTTCATCATATATCATGTTTTTTCACCCACACCCGTTAAATTATAGAACTCATGTACCACTGGTGATGAAGAGTGGCTAATAGATACCCTCTAAACCCCTTTATAATTGCGCTACTGGTTTAGGTGCTCTTTTAAGTGGTTACTGAAACCTCTATAAAAGTAACCAGAACGTGCCTAATCATAGCTAATGGTTTTTATAGAAACCAATTAAACATAATTAAATAAAGAATTTTTTTAAATATTCAAAACAGTGGTTGTCAAATGATTTCACCGTGGTCTATAAATTTAAAGGCTTGAGTAAAAAATAAGATAAAAAGTCGCGGCATGTTGATAATTATCAAGCACTTTGATTACTAATAACATAATTTAAGAGTGTATAATTATTTTATTAATTAATGACTAATTAATAATTAAAATATCTAAAGAAAGTTATTTAACATTTATATTTAATAACAATTGCAATTAAATTATTAAATATATTTATCTTTTTGTTTTTGCTGCCAGTTCGTCAAGTGTTTAATTTATGCTTGTATTTTTAGTATCACAACGAATAGCCAATATAGCCATTGAGACAGTACTTTTAAATTTCAAACATATTTTAAATTTTATTACAAAAATAATATGAGATGAAAACCTAAAAAGTTATAGTTCGGCCGTGTTTTATGTTTGAACTTATTTTGTTTATAGCATTAAACAAATATTTTATTTTAACCTTAAGCGCATAATATTAAGTACAGTAATAAAACACCCACTTCAAATTCTGGCAAAAGCAAGACAGTATTTGCTGAACACTGTGATACTTTTCAGAATATACTAAGTCGTTGTGGAATATATTCAGCCAATGACGTACGAATTTTAAGTCTGTATGAGCATTAAAATCAATCAATGGAAATCGAAATGTACTTGATGGTACCAACAAGTGTATGAAAATCTGCTCACAGAGCGAAACAATATAGAGCAGTAACTCTACCTACTCATTATACTATTGAAAATTGATGTTCATACAATTTATAAAAAGTTATCTGCCTATTTGATTTAAATATTGATTAATAATATTGCCTATTATATAAAAAAAAAAAAAAAACTATAATTGTTATTAATAATTATAATATATACTCTAGTACCTTTATAGATAAACTGTTGACCGAAAACATTGTATTTATCACCGAATATCGATTACCTAACATCGGTCAAATAACCCGGTACCTGTAATTATCTTCAAATGATAATATGAACTAATGACATGTTTATTAGAAAAAACCGTCTAATTTAGTCGATCAAATTAATTTACTCTGCTTTGTAAATCATTTAACATTAGTATAAATACCGTTCCTACAACCTGATTTTCAGTAGTAATCATATTATTCTACAGTACCTGTGTGTAAGTATTACATTGTATTACGTATATATTGTATTAATTTTAAAAAAATGCCTATGCGAAAAATATGCATTATTTATGCTGATTATAATGTAAGAAAAAAAAAAATAAATACGTTTTCTCAGTAAATTATATTGATGGAAAAAAAAAACGGCAAGTTATATACTTTCTACATATTATAATGTACGACCTTTAAACTAAAAGAAAAATAAATAAATATTTCTTCCGGCAACGTTACCGGTAGTAGCTAGTATATGGATAAAGTTGAAAATAAAACGGACTTTGTAAATTTTTATATAGGAAATATTAAGTCAACAATCGAAGTCGAAATATTACGGACGTCTAACTGGAAAATACGAGCCCAGAGAGCGCATAATAATATTATAGCGAAACTCGTTTAATATTTTATTACAAAATGCGTAGGTATATACATAGTTACAGATGTGTGTAGGTATATGCAACTTGATGGAAATTCATAATAATATTTGTTCGTTTTTTGCGGTTAAAAATCGCGTTTCATAATCCAGCAGTAAATAGTTATAAACTCCTGTATAGTCTCATCCAATTAAAACATCTCTACCGTACCAAAAACCTGTATAATTTATACGTGCCTATTAGCGATGTTAGACATATCCGGATTCCAATTTAATCCGGATAATCCGGATATCCGAAACCGGATATTGAAATGAATTTTATTCGGATTATCCGGATAATTCGAATGTCTTTAATCATCTGCAGCGGTGCAAATATGGGAGTAGATTAGCTCCCTTCTAAAAATGACATTTTTATTAATTTTATACAATTAATTGATCATTTAAGGATACCTACATTGTTTAAAATTAATATTATAATTATTGAATTATTAAGAAATTATTCGGATTATCGAAAAATTCAGATTTCGAATAAACTAATATAGATATCCGGTATATCCGGTTTGTTCAAATCCGAGTGATTGACATCACTAGTACCTATATTTCTATATAAAATAACATGTGCTGACTAACTGATTCGTCATCTACTAGCCACAACTATTAAAGCTATGAGTGTGACATTTGATTAGTAATTTCATTTTACGATATTTTACGAGACCTATTAAAAAAAAAAAAAAAATGTACGTAATTCAATCCCTAAGAGGGTTAAAAGGGACAAACGATTTAAAAATATAAAACGAAATTTCTTCGTCAGATTTTTCGGAAGGGAGTAAAAAGGCTTGTAAACGGCTAAATTGTATACGTGGATAGGTTTTTTTTTAAATCCGAGTCGTTACCGTTGAAGCGACTAAACTTTTAAATTTAACACTAAAGAGTTAAAAGTATTAAATTGTTTATAATATGAATAATACAGTTAATAATTCGTAGGTACGGGAATAATAATAATTTTCTATATCCAGAAATTCTCGTTTTAATATTGTTGAATATGTTTTCGTAAAACTGTTTATAACAACATATTGGTATGTAAACACTAAACATAGCATTTGCGTGAAATGCGATTTTGATTTACCACTCGCCGGAAGCCTACAACCAAATCAAACACGAAATTCCGCGATTCCATATTGCTCAGAAGGAGAGGGGGAGGTTTCGAGGTACTTCGGTATCAAGTAAAAAAAAAAAAGTGGCCGTTATTATTTAGTTTTTAATTTACATGTGTAGCTATGAAGAATAAAAACACGGTAATGATAGAGAGAGATAAAAAGGAAAAGTAAACTTCACCGGTTACTGAAATATGCAGAAAAAAAAAAATTATTTCCATAATACACCGGATATTAAATTTTGAACATTTCAAAATCGGTTGCGTGTGCGCGAAAATGGCAAAAATTAAAAAAAAAAAAATTAAAACATACATACATAATGTTTACCGGCTACGTCGTGGTTTTAAGTGCATATATAAGACTTTACGGTCGATTATTGTTATTTTTCAAGCGCCAATGACTGTGGGTAAAGTATAAAGTACCTATTTTTAGACTGTTATTACCGCCGTGAATTGCAATATTCACGGTCCCCGTCGCGTATAATTTTCCAAAAACCATGTCGCAGTTTGTATTATGTTATATTAATATTAGTTATGGAACGTCATCGCGTAATCCGCGCGTATTATCCGCAGTGTCAAATTTTGATAGGTATTAAATTTAAACAGCAATTTCGCAGTCTGTTTTAGTATTAATGTAAAACGCGTTACGCATTTACCGACCGCGGCGATGTCGGGGTGTAGTCGTAAACCCTTGTAATTTACCATTCAAAGCGTGCAGTGTTTTATGTGCCCATACGCAAGTTTCTATAAGTGTATGAATTAAGAAGGGTGAAAAAAATCCACTTAGCGTACGTACCCGAGTACGTATTAACGCATTATCAGCCACGTATCTGCGGGACCTTACCTAGGGGAGGTAAAGTCAATTCCTTTTCTTTTCTTTTTTTTTTTTTTTTTTCATCAATGATCACATATTCCTATATAATCCACAGTGTCCTGTTTTATCCATTTATTTCCCCCGTCAAATATTTTGGATTGCAGACGACCTCAGATTGGAATACGGTTTTCTGTGACGCGCAACACAAATGACTATAATTTCATAAAAAACATCTGTTTTTTTCACTAGTTTCGAATCGTCTTAGTTTTCCAAGCAACCCGAAATATGTTAACTTAAAAACCCTTTTGTTTCTCGATTTTTCCAAAAATCAATACATTTATATTACTATGCAATTTTATGATTATTTATAGTCTTAAATTTATAAATAAACACTACGAAGTCGTAGTTTACGCGATACACTCGCCACTTTATTGCTCTAGCCTCCGACTTAATTCCACTCTGAAACGTTGTTCGTTTTTTTAAAAAATGTTTATCGCCGACCCGGTGTGATACTAACGGCACTTTTTCAAAAAGTCTTACACAGTAAATCGGGATCCAATAAATAGCGGGCGGTATTGGGTGGTTTTTGATGAAGTGACCGAAGACATTTAGGTCATTGGTGTGACCGACGATTTGGAAAAATTGCTCATAACATAACAAACGACCGTCTAATAAATTATAAAAAATTGTCAAACAACGTCCAATAAACGACCGAAAATAATCGTTGGATAGGTTTAATTGATTTGTGTTACAAGTATGTCACGACTGCGATGTGAATTCAAGATTTTTTTTTTTTTAAATTTCCATTTCCGCGCCGGCGTTATTCCCACCGTCATTGTACAGCGTTGTTTTATTTCCTTTAGCTACTGTCGAAAAAACCGCGAGCACCTCTCGGAACGGGGTTTTTTTTTTTTTCGTCTCCGTGTGATTTATCGTTGCTTTCAGCGGGGGTGTTAACTTCGTCACCGCTCGTATCCAATACATACCTTCTCGACGATTGTCCATCTACAAGCGCAGTGGCATACGCCGAAGTATGTCCGGTCACTGCTCTTCCCCTCCCATTTACGGCGATCGCGATATTTGGTCAAGTGACATGTTTCGGAACAAAAAAAAAAATTGAATAAAAAATACGGTGCAAACGTTACCGGACCGCGCGGGGGAACCGCAGTGTACAATAATATACACCGCGCGTTCCGGGTGGTCGACGGGGTGACACGGTTATCGACATATTTTCGATGGGCGGAGTGGGGGATATAAATAAATAAATAAAAGAATGTTTAAACTTCCGCGCTCACACACGCACATACGCGGGGCGGCGCATAAACCAAATACGATTACAATGCCGTGACGTTTTGCGGTTGCGGCGGCGGTGGCGGTGGAAGTGGCCGCGGATGACAGCGGTCGGGGGGGGGGGCGTGCGTACAAGGTCGCGGGGATTTATAGTCGTTCCCCGGAACAATGATTTTCGGTCCGTTGTCGTTGAATACCCGGCGTTTCGCCCTGCCCGTCGACCACTCCCGGCGGATTTCTGTTTCCGTTTTTCGGGTCACGGCGCGAACGGGACGCGGTGACAAGGTGTCGTTCCGCGCGTCTTCCCCGTCCCTCGCCCGCCACCGTCATAACCGATGATCGCTTCGGGTCGGCGGGTGATGTATGGAATATTCCGATTGCCGTCGCACCGTCCGCTCTCGCACCCGCGCGCGTACGCCGCCCGGTCGAAAAACTGCGCGCCGCCCGGTTCTCGGTGCAGCCGCCCGTACGGACGGACGGCGCGAGATTTATGCGACAGTTACGATCCGTTCAATCACAACCGTCGCCATCACGTGTCCACGTCGTCATCGCCGCGCCGCGTTTTACACGCGGTCGGACGAGGACGCGGTCACGCCGCCGACGCGACCGACGCGGCCGCACGTATGCGCGCGCGACGGTCGGCACACGCGCGCACGTCGAAAACGTAATACCGCGTGCTCGTATCGAATGACGCCGGGGCTTCCGGGGTCGACAGCGCGTTTTCGGAATACCGCGGCGTTTCTCGTTTCGAAAATGACCCGCGCGAACATCGTATTCCGTCGGAATACAAACGCGTTTGATATATTTAATTTTTTTTTTTTTTTCATTTCTTTAACCCGGGAAAGCCGACAGATAAACCGAGAGAGAGAGAGAGAGAGAGAGAGAGAGAGAAAGTAAAAAACACTTAAACGGAAACTACCTTGATAATATGATTCGCGCGGCTGCGTTTTAATATCCTATAGGTTATTTATACCGTCCCGGCTTATAGGCGGAGTGGGTTGTGTAAGCCTAGTATATTATTTTGTTACGCATTTTTTTCAATCCTTATTATTAATTATAACAAGCTGCGAGTGTATGGATAATCCGGGATATTTTTATCGGCGGGGTGATTCGTATTACATTTCATAAACCGATTAACCGTCTAGTATGGGGAATTTTTTTTAGCGATAAACGTAATGATTTCGAAATTTTGATCGACTTCGGGCGAAACGCGGCGGTAAACAATGAAAACGAATAAAGTCGAGTCTCCGTTGAGTTTGCACTTGCGACCTTCAAAACGTACACCCGAACGCCATATTAAAATATAAGGGAGGCGTTGAAAAAGAAATCAACTGTAAGTTTTACAATCACGCATTCATCATATCGTTGTTTTCTGTTTTTTTTTTTTTTTTTTTTTTTTTTTTTTAATGCCGAAACAATAAATGTATTTTGAATTATTCGCCGAGCCCTGCCTATCGCATTAAAAACTAACAATTTCGTCGTAATACTTTTTATAGTATCAAAACGAATTTTATAATTTTATTGTCAATATTTTATAGTTATTGTATTCTGTTGGTATTGGTCGTTATTATTGTTATTATTATTTTTCTTTTTTTATCGATTGAAAATATTGTAAAACTTGTTTTTACTCGGAATCACACGAAGAGAGTATTTTATGCGTTTCCAATCGCCAGAGTCGTCGTGAATTTTCTGCGTCCTATACAGAAAATCGACTAATTAAAATCCATAGCAACCCACTTAATTTTTTTTTTTTTGCGTTTGCTTCTTTTCTTTAAAAAACCGATTCTGAACAGGGTTGTTTTAGAATATCAAATGTATAAGAGGGGAGTGTTCTTATATCTAGGGTAAACCGGAAATCGATAAAAATGAAACCGTCGATGTATATCGTTATTTGCTATAGGTTTTCTTTTTTTTTAGTTTTTTAGAAAAATGTTTTTAAATAAAATACCACCGAGCGAAAAATTCGTATTTTTGTTTAGATATTACGTACAAATATCGAAAGATTTTAACTGGCTGAAAAAGCGTTTTACGAGAAAAAAAACAACATACACATCTTAGCAAAAGTAAAAGCGTGACATATTTGTAGTTGGAATTCTGGAAAATTATAAGATGTAGGGTTATTTGGTTTTTTTACTAAAATCAATAAAAAATCGTTGCAATCATAAAATGATTCTGAACGGATCTAGGCAAACCGGTAAGATATTAGGATTTCTAAGATTAGATTGTTAAGATATTGAGATGTTAGAATGCTTCGTGAAAAATTAAGAGCATTTTTACTAATCGGAAATGCATCTTTCATGGACAAAAACTAAATTATATTCGTATAATCGGAATTTGATATTGATTCACAGTATATTATTATAGTCTAAGTTTAAGATGTTAATCGACTGGAAAATATATAAATAAGTATAAACTTGTGCACTATAAAACTGAAAAATTTGAAATTATGTATTAAAAATTAAAGATATATGGACACAAAAAAAAATTTAAAAAAAAAAATATTACTAAAGATACAGTGATACCCATTTGTTCTATGCTTGTAGTGTTAATAAATAATGATTATTGTTTAAAGTAAATAAATATAGTAAATAAATGTATAAATAGACAAGGAATACGTAAAAACAAAATAAATACGAGTATTAACCATTTTAATATTTCTGTACGTCTGTACGTCTGTAGTCTGTATTTAATATTCTATTTATCTGTATACGGTTTATTGACTCAATTGACTACTGGAGAAAATTTGTATGAGGTTTCTTTGAAAGATGTTCGACGTTAGTATGATATAAATAAAATTTAAAATAAAAACATAAAAAATAAGAAGATGTATATGCAAATATTTTAACAGCTAGATTTGTATTTAATAACGTTTGTTTATTTTAAATTTTCAACAGTGTATCTGAATCTATATGGCGCTAATAATTAATTTAATCATTCGAATCGCAAATTATCATGGTTTATAAATATCAAAATAAATAATACGATATTGTTGTTTATTAATTATTAGCTTTATCGAAAATTGTATTTTTAATGCCTTTACTCCGTATACCAACATCGCATTTTAAACAATAAGCGGCAAGTGATAGTTTGTATTTGTAATCTAAATAAAATGCAGATTCGCAAACGCAGGACAGTTAATAAAACATAAAACTACGATGTTTTTTTCTTTTTTCAAATTTAAAACCGAAAATTGTTAAATATGGGCTTAAAAACCGCAGTTAGCGGAATAAAATACTATAGTGATATTTCAATGTTTTGCACAAGTACTCGGTCGTACGCGTTATGGATTGAATCCGATATTTAGACCCGGTACACTCTCGTGCGCGAGTATTCGCTTTGATGTGATTTTACGGCGTGTTTGAGACGCAAATGCTCGAAAAGATTTTCGTCTCGGACCGTGAAAAATGGCCGACCGTCCGTTTAACGACCGGAATATCCAAGTCTACCGCCCACTATTTATATAGACACGCATACTTTCGGTAAGTATTGGAGTTTACAGTCGGCCGCGGACGAATGTGTGTGTCCGCGTGTTCCGAACACGCGCCGCCGGCCGTAGTGACAGAAGTTTTTACACTCATAAATCATGCGACCGTATACGTATAATAATAACAATAATAAAATAGGGGAAAAAGAAATGATGGCAAAAAAAAATAGCCAAATAGTCTCTGCGCGGACAGCGATGTAATATAATTGGTCGGGGGAAAAAAAAAAATAATCGCCTAGTAAAAAGTTTTAAAAAATTTCGTTATTACAGCTGCAATACATATATACCTACCTACAATAAAGTTTTAAAAATACGATCGCTTCGTTGCGTTATATTATTCCGTATCGATTGGAGGATATTTTCATTAACGTTGTTTGAACGATTTGCGGTACATAATTGATTTTTACTAAATAAAATGCATAATGTGGCGCCGAAACCCGGCTAATTGCGTATAAAACCAGTGGCGGAATCATATGTTTAGCAAATAAAAAATTTGTTTTCACTATTTAGTTAATATATTCAATACTATTCGAAGAACAATTTTTTTTTTTTTTTTTTGTTGTAGAAATTTGAAATAACGAGTTTTTGATTTAAAAAAAAACAAATAAATACATTCTAAACTAATTTATTAATTTTTAATTTTTTTATCGGTACAAACACCATGATATGTTTGAAAACCATACAAGTCGGTCTAAGTTTGTAAACGAAGAATCTATTGAAAATACCGTGAACATATTATTTCAATCACTTTGATATTGAAACTGTGTAGAATAATAGAGTTTCATTCATAAAAAAAAAAAAAATCGTCCAATGATTTCGGAAATTTTACCACGTCTAGGTAAGTTTAATATAAGCATTATCACCAAGTTTTAATTTTAGTTTCTTCGTGTATTTTATAACCGAAACACAGTAAATATAACTCCCGAAAACTGAAATTCATTAAAAGCTCAAAAGGTAGTAAAATGTTTTGGCAATGAAACCATATAAATTCAAATCAAATAGGTAACAAAAATGATATATTGTGTTTTTTTGATCAAATCATTTTTTCTGGTAGAAAACGTCGTCCGTGTTTTTTTAAAATAATGAAATCGTGAAATTGTACGTTTTCCTACGTTTTTTCCCACTTAAGTGCTTTTATTTAAAAAATGACATCGAAAATCAAAAATTAACCTAAAGTTCAATCTAGAAAACTTGAGATTTATGAAAAGGTGCTACATTTATACATCGGAGTGAGCGTACAAGAAAAAAACGTGTCCGCACTCTAAAACAAAGTAAGAAAAAAATAAGCATCTTAGTAAAACCAATAGATCTCTCGTTACGCTCGGAATCTAAAATATAAATTTATTAAAATATTGAATATACAAGATGATTCACTAAGCGTGCTCACCCTATTTGTTTGGTCAAATTAAAAAACAATTAAATTTCTGACTATTGAAATTTTTATAAGTGTAATAATGCCGATATTTTCGAATACTTATATTTTTTACAACATTTAAGGAGTATCTTGTGGCGATATCAACTTCGGAATTTCAAATGAAAACCTATATTAAAAATTCCATAAATAGACCGAGTATTACTTTAAATACATTCTGGTGTCAACATTTTTAATTTCCTTCAACCCGTCAACCCGTTAACGAGGTATTCCACTTTTAAGATTAGGTGCAGGGAGAGTAGTGGAGTATCATTTTAATGGTGGCAAGGCACGTGGCGTTTTATTAATGCTCCACTACTCTCCCCTTACATAAACTTAAAAGTGACATTTTTATTTATTCATATTCTATTTATGGAATTTTTAATATAGGTTCTTATTTGAAAAACCAAATTTGTTATCGCCACAAGATACTCCTTAAATGTTGTGAAAAAATCTAAGTATTCGAAAATATCGGAATTAACTACACTTAAAAATTCAAAAAATCAGAATTTGAATAAATGCAAAATTTAACCAAAGAAATGAAATAAGCACACTTCGTGAATCATCCTATATAAAATAAATTGATACCTACCCATATTATGCTCGTTATATTAATTTTTAATTAATGTGATTAATGAAATAATTGATTTAAAAAATTGATGTCCGTGTGTTTGTTTAAAATTAATAGACTCAAAAACTACAAGTCTAATTTTTACGTGGTTTTTCGGAAAATGATTCAAGTTAACCAAGAATATGGTTTATTATAGCTATTTAAATTAACCCACTCCTCAAATTTGGTTTTAGGTATTTTTAATACATAAATCTATTTATTATTTTTGATTTATTCTGTTGTAAGGAGGGGCGTCTGAACGATAAATACGGTTCTCGATTAATGTGAAGGGGAACGCAAAATAATGGTTCTGCCCAGGGTGCCAGCATGTGTAACGCCGGCACTGAATGGGGACTGATGCAACCACTGTTGTAGGTGGGACGTTTGGAAGGTAGGATACAAAAGAGAATTTAATGTATATTTTTAAGCAACGATAAACTATTGCTAATGAAAAAACGATTCTGAACAGTGTTCGGTTTTATAGTATGGCTTTATCAATAATATAATTGTTAAATGGTAATATAATTGCATATGCATTATATATTTTCTTTCATAATATTTGTTTAATATCGATACGATTTTCCCATTTTTCCTATGGTTCTTTTCGATTTTTTAATTTTTCCGGGAAAATTCTCAAGAAAATCAAAACATGCCCTCTATAAAGTACCTCCCCAATGTGATTTCTTTTTAGAAAAGTGCTATATATTCAAATTCGAGTAAAATTGATGGTGTAAAAGTTGTCACAGAGAAAAAATCATACATTTTTTTACAAAAAATATTTCACTCATTATCCCGTTTTTTTCAGTTTTTCAAATTTGATAAAAAAATTTTTTTTGAAACTAATACATTCTTCGCTCTACTCAGAATCTAAAAAACTTATTAATTATTGTAGGTATTGAAACGCTTTGCTGTTCGGGTATCTGATGGTAATAGGTAAAACACAAAAAATATCCACTCTTTAAAAAGTTTTCTTCTTTCCAACAAAAAGAAGATAGTAGAAATCGGTATACATTACAAGGCATAAGAGTTTTTCCCATAATACATATTTTTTAGTAAAAAATCCGGTCACGCGTAAATAATGTATTGTATATAGGACCTATACGTATATATTACGTATTCACCTTTAGGTCAATAAAAAAGAAAAGGTCAAACAGAGAAAAAAATTAAACTAAGATTTAAATTTTTTTTTTTCAAAGTTCTTTGTCGATGTTCAAAAAATAAGTATTTTGTTTGCCGATATTTTGGAAAGGTCACTAGAACCAATAAACGTTTTTTACTTAAATTCATTTTTGGATGATTTTTCGGTTTAAAGTATACATTGGTTTAAACGTAAAACTTGTGTCAAATTCGTTAAAATCGATTTAGTAATTTTGTCAGTTTATTTATAAAATGAATCTGTACATATATATCCCCTTGTAAGTTATTAGCGACATATCAACGTAAGGTGGAAATAATAATAAATACTAATAACACACACATGCAAATATACAAATTAATCAGATTGTGGTTTACCAATTTGAAAAAATAAATAAATAAAAATACCTATATTTTTGAAAGTAAAAATAAAATATATTAACATAGTACAAGTATCAAATATCACATTATAATTATACGTATTTTATGAGTTATTGTACTTTTTACTACCTATTGAATGAAAAATGAAAACCTACGCGATTTGCCCAACACATAATTATAATAAGGCTACACCAAATATAAAGTCGATCCATTTAATTTTTTTATTCAAACTAAAAAGTATGAAATAGCATTATTAACAAAAAAAAAAAAACTATGTTTAGCCGGTGTAATACATAATACTAAAATTACGGGGCTATAAATGCGTAGCACGCCTTTTTTTTTATATCTATATATATAATAAAAATACATGACTATGTACTCGTAACTTTCTTAGTACAAAGGTCGAATAATGTAACATCTGTTATGAAAATGTTGTTTAGTTTGTTTTGACATTTTCGATTATTTAAAATCTGTTTTTCTACATTTCCCTTCCCTCTTTTTTAAAATTCATTTTGTATTTAGAATAGTTTTTTTTTTTAAAAAAATATTTAAATGCCTTGGTTTTTGGAGAATTTTTAAACGGTTTATAAAGATTTTTCAATTCACAGATATTATGTATTTACCTACGCATTTACGAACCCCGGATCGAATAAGCGTAACACTCGAGCTAGTCATTAATAACAATAACAATATTAATCGGAGAATTCCATAACGTTTTCTGTATACGCACATATTATTATAAATACGAGTGTAAAGGCAACGAGATCATAGGATTTCCTGGCCCAATAACCGTTGACCCGATTAAACTGCGTGGCGGTATTGTTACGTACCTAGGGAGCCGGGAACGCTTTTGTCAATGGAATCGGCCACTTCACCGGTCGGTGGTAGCCCGGTGACACTCGAGGAGCGCACACCCTATGTGATTTTATGCTGATATCGCCGTCACAGGATACCACTTCCATATATACATAATATAGAGAGTCGGCCGATAACGTTTTAATTAGATGAACGTTACACCGGAAACCGCGACGGTGGCGGTGGTGGTGTCGGGAGAGGAAACGACGACAATGACGACGAAAACGTCTTCAAACGAATAGGTGCCGAATATACTATTTCAAAAACAATAGTGGCCACTGAATTTATGTAATTTAATAACAAGTCGTTATTATGTTGCATATAGAAGATAAATATATTCATATTTCGATTTTCTTTCAGAGTTTCTACAATAACTTTTTAGCTTTTCTCTGCTCGCATTTGTTACTATCGCGTTAATCGCCTAAATAGCCTATATATGGATACTAAGAGATTTTCAGCTCAGCTTATCAATATACTTGACGGACATTCGTTTTGTATCCACGGACAAAATTGTATTATTATAGTAGGTAGTAATGTACGAGTAGTATTATTATGGTGGTTATACCATAAATAACACATATGACCTTAGATCATATACTACGTTTGAAGTATATTGCTCATAGATATAGAATACTATTTTACATTTATGATATCGCCTGTATAATCCAATTTCCCAATTTCCATAAATCACGTCTGTTGACGTTAGGTTTCATGAGTTCATCTTGTTGGAACGGACGTTGGCGGTGGCGGTGGAACGATTATCCACACACATATGTATACAGTAGAGACACGTGAGCCAGAATTCTTTGAGACGAGAAGAGCCCGTCCCATTCATATTACAATATTATCAAAGCATTGGATAATATGTGCATATCAGTTACGATATAGCAATGTCAAATGCATAATTTATCCTATCATTCTCACCAATATTTTGACTTTTCTTCAATCAATTATTTTTCATTTCCATTTGTTTATTGAATAAATTTAATTTATTAACTAATGCGTATATTGAGAATACTACCAAGGATATTAGTGTTTTCCGCATGACTGCATCGGATAAACTGATGCAAATTTGTATGTTTTACATAGCGCATTAAGACACATTTAGTGTAGGTTTTTATTTTTCTCATGCTGGTATTCCACCAGTTTCTTGCTTCGAATGAAGTAACAATTTCACGAGTTTTTTAAGATCTTGTGCCTTATCTTTTGTTGATGAAGGTGCATATCTTGAATGTATAATTTTAATTTTTATAGTATCTAAAATACTATATTACTATTTATATTGCATATTTATAATAGTGTTATGATTTACTTGAAAGACTTGAAAGGTGGCGTAAATCATTATCAAAGCGAAAATAATTAAAATTGTTAAAATTACGTTCCACGTAATTCGTGATTAGATTGCATTGAGTAATTTTTCAGACAATATCAGTTGCCCGATCTAGGTGGCACAGTGCATGCATATGGTAAACGTTATCAGTGTCGTGAAGGATCTATTTTAAAGCTCTTGGAGTGTACACATTGTTGGTAAATAAAAAAAGATTTGAAAACGTATGATAACCAATATAATAATTATTTATTTATTCTCCAACAACAATATTTGCAGGAGTTATACACAAAAATTCAACTACCGTTGAATCACTTCCAAAGTCAAAGGTTGTGCTGGAGGTGAGAGTACATGCAAGTACAATCAGATAAACATAACAAGATTACAAAATAAGAATAATATGCAATGTGTTAAATTACACAGTGTTTCAAAATATTAAGTTGAAAGTTAAAATTAAATCACCTAAGTTATAGAAATGATTAAAAATGAGATACATTATATTATTTATATCAATGTTATGTAGTTTATATTTTAATTTTCGAAATTCGTAAAATTATAAACATTAATTTTATGTTTAATACATGTATGCACAAATAAATGCACAAAATACAGTTCTAAATTTAGGTAACATAATATTAATATATTTAACAAACCTCGTGTTATAAATATGAGTTGGCGAATTAATTGTATTAAAATATTTGAAAACCCCAACGGGCTATTTCATAGGTTGCACTAGAGATGTATAGTGTATAAGTTATACACTATTGTTTTAACGTTAACAGTCAAGGCATTTAAATACATAAACAAATGTTCAAACTAACGATATTAGTTTATCTATGTGGACATTCCGTTCTAAGAATTCATCAAACTGTACACCTAAATATTTTACAGAGAATGTTTGTACAATTGAAGAGCAGATGTAATTATCCACATCTCTTTTACATGAGACTGTGTGTAATGCTAAATTATCAAAAGTCAAATTACTGCTATTATTACTTATTTTAAAATGTTGTTAGTTAGTTTCGGTAAAATTGAATTGCGAGGAATTATTGTTAAGCCAATTTTTAATTACATTAATACCTTTATTAGCTTCGAGTTTAAGGTTATGCATGCAAGAATTATTTACTATAAAAATCGTGTCATCAGTAATACAAAATAATTTACCATCTATATTCTGGTTAAGCAAACCATTAACATAAATTAAAAAAATAGTGGCCCAAGTGTAGTTCCCCGAGGTACTGAATAATTATTAATTTGTCGGTTATCAGTCATCACTATAAACATCGTTAATTTTTACTTTTTGGCTCCTATATCTAATGTATGATTTTAATAGTTTTAAAGTAATTAATTTCGCTTATTCCATAGTATTCAAGTTCTTTTAATAATATATTATGGTCAACAGAGACAAAAGCTTTTTTTTAAATCTAAATAAATACCAATGACTTGTTTTTTTTTTTTTTTTTTTTAAATTAAGATTTTCATAAATACATTTAAGAGCTCAATATAAAACATCATTAGTGGATAATTTCTTTCTGAAGCCATATTAGTTTTCATTTAACAATTTATGTTCTCTTAAAAAGTAAACAAATCTCTTTTTTATACATTTGTCGAGTTGCTTTGCGATACGTTAAGTTAAACTAATATTGGTCTATAATTATTAAAGCTTCTTATATCGTCTTATGAAGTCTTATATAGCATACCCAATACCCATTCCGTATAATCTCTTTTATATGCTGTACTTTTTATTATAGTAATATAATGTATTACTAATATTATAAAATGGTCGACACAAATAGTATTAATTTTTATGAAAAATCGAGTTGTCCTCTCGAGAATAACTTTAAAATTTTAATGACGAAAGGCGCCTAAGGCAGTATACCGTAAAACTATATAATTTTTCAATACCAAGTAAGGCGATCTATGAGTATAGATAACAGGTCTGTAAATTAGCGCATATTAGACCGTTAACCAGTCTCTTAGTAATTATATGATATTATAGGCTCTCGACTTATACCTACACTAAAAATAATAGAAATTCAGACATACCTACTCATGGTTCATAAAAAGTATAGGCCACTGTTGTGGGTGGAAAATTGGAAATATATTAGGAAGTATGGTATCAATTTGATTTACATACTCGAAGTACCGAAGTACCGGTCATTGTAATCTCAAAACGATTTTGAACAGTTTCTGGTAATTGTTTGTAAAAAAGTATTTACCAGTCGTGTTGTTTTTCCTATGAACACCCAAGGTCATCCGAAAATTAACAAAAACAAAATTGGTTTATCGGTTTTTTTTTTATATATTAAGTATTACGATGAAAAATTCGCATCATCATTGAAAGACACCACATAAGAATATCGGAGCGTTTTTTTCATTAGAAGAGAATTTAAAACAAAATTTATAATAATTTTCGGGAATAAATATTTTTAGCTACTATAACATCATGCAAAAAATCTGCATCTTATAAGTTACCTATATAGCCATTGATACAAAAAAAATTTAAATCTATGAATTCTTGGTAAAATCATAATAGTTTGTTTTGCTATTATATTTAAAATCAAAACAACGTACATATTTTAATCAAAGAATAATGTATTGTTTTTTTACAACTAGCATACATTTACTATAATAATGTAATAATGTACTATAATACTATAAAGATTTTTTTTTTATTTACATAATTAAATAATAAACCATAATTCATCTTTTATTTATGAATAATTAATTCGATGTATGACACTTTTATCTCTTTAATTGTAATTCATTTTATTTTTTTAATATTTTATAAATATTAGTTTCAATATGTTCAATAATGAACATTGGGCATAATTTTTATTTAATATTGGTTTTTGTTACACTAATATATTTTGAACAAATTCTGTATTCACACTTAAAAAATATACCATAGACTTGTACTTAGGCTGCCATCCGTACATTTTATAAATAAGTAAATATACCTCTAATAATTAATTTCCTACTATTTTAATGTATTGAAATAATAATAATAAAAAAAATAAATATAAAAAAGAATATACATTAATTCTTGACTAAAATAATAAATAAAGATTACAGAGTATGTTTTATTTTTACAGTTGTTTCGAAATTCGTTTGATTAAAAAACAAAAAATAATTTTTAAAAAAATATTATAAATTATAATTATTATTTAGGGAAAATAAACGCAATTTAAGCGAACACGACGACGTACGGAATATTTTATTAAAACATTCTTTGTGGTTAATATTAATTACGGTAGAACAGCGCTAAGTTCAACCTCTTTCGTTTAGCGGTTTTATCTTGTACACTTTATTTTTACTTTTATAATAATATAGATAATTAAATGTTATTGAAAAAGTTTTATAAAGTCGTCGCAAGTATGGTACCTATATAAAACTGTGAAAAATGAAAAACCTTTAAAATTTTAATTCGAACATCACTACATAATAGAATTAATTAATATTTATATAAATATTAACTATTATTGCATGACTTTGGTATCTAATGAGTAAAAAAAAAAATAAATGTCATCGCTGACAGAGTTCCTACCAAATAAAAATTAGGTAAAAAGCTCGCGAAATTGTAATATCTAAAAATAGTTCAAAATGGTTATTTATATCAATTTTTATTAAATATACACAATTTTACCTCATGTAGAGAAAGCAAGTTTTCTATTTTCTGTCAAAATTGCATGTTTCTACAAATTTTTGACTGAATTACATTAACAAAACAAAATTTTTAATAATAAAACATTTATTTTCGTAAATTATCTTATTCTTTCTACGTATTTTTTTGTTTTGTTCAATTATTAAAAAAATTAAATATGACGTTCTTAGTCATTGACAAGGTTAAAAATCTAACAAAAAAGATCACCTATTATTATTTTAGTTTCTTAGTTTCAAGCAATTTTTCTAGTGGCATTTCTGGTAGAAAACCGAAAGCGTAAACCTTTGAAACAATGAAATCATTGCGGCGTAATTTGAAAAAATAATGAGAAAATAATTTTTTTCTTTTGTCCATAAAAAACTTTTCTATTAGCAATTTTGCTCTGATTTACAATGATAGAACTTTTTCTGAATGCAAATCTGAAATTTGATTGGAGTGGTACTCTAGGGGTGTCATTTTATGATTTTCCCAGGAGTTTTTATAATAAATAGAAAAAACCAGAAATAAGCGGGAAAAACGTCAGAAAAACGAGAAAATATGTACAATAAGTATCAAATATTATTAAAGAAAATATATTTATTTATTCATTATAAACGGGTCAAATCGAACCTTTGTAAAACAATACAGTAAGTATAAGTATTTATTAAAACACTGTTAAAAGAAACAATATTAAACAATTTGAACCAAAGAAAAAGAAAAAAAAATTAGAGCGATATAGCAATGGTATCAATAATAATAATAATTTTGGTAACAAAAGAAAAAAAAAATTTCAATTTAATCTTAATAATAACACAGCGTTCAAACTTGCATTATATTTAAACATAAATATATAATTATTTTACCGCGATATGAAATGTATTATATCGTATTGACAAAGCAAAACTATCAACCGAACTCCATTCAGAACCGTTTTTTAGTTAGCAATGGTTAATCTTAGCGTACAGATATACATAAAGTTTCCTTTCTACTACCTTCACAACTTCTCACCTGCAACAGTGGCCCATCCACGTGCGAAGTATGTATGTCTTTTTAATAATGATATTGACGCGTTTCGGCACTTTAAACAGTTTAGTAGTTAAGTTAACGTTTATTTCCGGAATTCATTTTCCGGTTAGTTAGACAGTTATTGAACGGTCAAAATAAAAATTTGTTAATTCTTATTTGCTTATTGAAAATTAAAATATTTGATAATACTGTCATAATCTAGACAAAAATGTGGTTAAAAAACTAATTTTTAATAAATCTGTTTTTTTTTATACTACTTGTTACGTATTAATGATAATGGCCATAATTTAATCTGATTATGATATTTATAACAGTATAAGTTGATAATGTATATCCAAAAAATCTAACTACATTAAGTTTAATAATTTGGAATAAGCATTATCATCCACAAGCTAATGTCAAAGTGAGAACCATAAAGAACAGTGTAGATGATTTCCAACGTATAATCCAATAAACGTTTTACACTTAACAACAAATTTTACTAGAACTTTTCAAAAAAAATGCTGTTGATACATTTAACCAACCAAATAAAACGTATTTTCCATTGTGACTACAACGGCTGTCGACTAGCATGAACACTATAAACAACAACATGCGTGTCGTGTATTTGATTAAATCAATGATTGCTATTATTCGTCTGTTCTTCGCACGATTCACGCGTGTTTACTTCAGTCTAACCAGACTGATATAATTAAATGCTTTAAGGAACGTATTATTATGTTACATTGTAATAATATTTTAATATTATTATAGTCGAGGGTGATGTTTACATCGGAAACAAGTGTCGAAAAAAAAAAAAAAAAAACAAAAACGAATAGTGTCTTATTGTTAATAGTACGAAAGAGGCTAGTGGAAAAGAGGAACACTTAAATTAGTTGGTTCTTTTTATTGGCCCCTCGAGGGTTTCGTCGTGAAACAGAAGGGTATAGTCACCGTATAGTATTCGGTTCGTTCCCGAAAACTATATCTCGGTCCCGGCCACTTGCCTCCGCATTAGCCGTACTCCGAGTTTAATTAAAACTTTTTGATAAGTACAAAAACCCACCAAAACTCGGCGCATACTGCTGCAGCCAGTCATTAGCATAAGGATTTCTTAAGTTCGTCGCCGCCAAGTATAGTCCTCCTGGTACATATATAATATACCGATAATTTCCGCGTCTGAAAGGGAATATTTAACGAGTATTTAAGGTGCAAGATGGAAACTATTTATTTTTTTTTTATTTTCTTTATTCATAACAGCTGCAAAAGAAACCTTAGTCATTTTTTTTTTTTTTTTTTTTAATATACCTGTAATATTGTTTTAAAAAATTATAATAATATTTGTCAGCATTAAATTTCATTGTCGTCATTTGTGTTTTTTTTTTTTTTTTTACTGAATTTTCTCCAGCATTCTCTGGATAAAATGAACTGAAACTCGAGAATTATTACATAGGCGGATTGAAGTGATGAAAGTTTAGTTTCAATAAGAATTTAATCAGATACGTATACAGGGCGGGATTTAAGGGTTAAATCTCCTTTTCCCGAAATTTAAAAACCGTATCGTTTAATAGTTTTATAATTTAATGTATTTTATTTTTTTATTTATGAACCTCTACCTAAATCCCCTCGCCGAAATTTTCCCCGTGTGTATGCCAACATTTACCCAGGTTTTGCGGGAGAAGGTTATTATTTTTAGCTTTTAACAACCATACTGATCTCTCCGAATTGTACTAGGGTATGCGACTTTAAGTAATATATGATATTATAGTATTAAGGATGTGACATTCAATTCCTACTCCCTACTGTTTTTATACTTGAATTTCATGTTTTCACTGAAAATGATGGATGTTTTAAAGACCCCAAAAATCCTACTTAAATTAATTAACGGCAAAAGGACGACTACTTTGAGGAAATATTCTATTCTATAATATAATAACGGAGCTTTGATGTTTGCGGGTGTTTTTATTTGAAAATTTGCCTAAAGTTAAAAATTATTACGGAATTTAACCAAGTATACCACGTTAATAAATTGCACGTATTATTGTTTGAGGGGAAAAAATATCAATTATTATATTCATGCACGCTCTACATATTATTTTATTATATTTAATGTATTTTGCTATGCTCATAATAATATTATTGTAAACGCCAAATAAATTAAATAATCTAAAACGGTTCCAACAGATAAACATTACTAAACATTATAGTTAAAGGTGTACGTGCGGTTTTAAGTGAAGAATATTTGTTTATGTCCG
This sequence comes from Cinara cedri, assembly GCA_902439185.1. Taxonomy (NCBI): domain Eukaryota; kingdom Metazoa; phylum Arthropoda; class Insecta; order Hemiptera; family Aphididae; genus Cinara; species Cinara cedri. Next base: position 618,026 of record CABPRJ010002395.1, read on the forward strand.
AGTACATATTTACCTTCGTGAACTTAGCAACACAACATCGTTGTAAGCGATCGACATTCCAAACATTCTAACACATTTGTATGTAAACTTTGTTAATAATGTCTGACACAGCATTATAAAGCAGGTAGTTATAGTAGTAAATAGTAAATGGATAGAATAAAAAAAAAATACTAAAAAAAAAACAAAACGAATAACTAACAAACTTTTGTACTGCTGGTGTGGAGATGACAGCGCAAAATTAAAAATGTTCTAACATGCTAATACTAATAATAAAACAATGTATTGAAACGTTAAGAATGTTACACTGATATAATAGTAAATGTACACGAATGTAACGCGTTTCCAAAATAACAAGCACTGAAAAAATACGTTTATCAAGATTATTCACTTTTTGAATGAAAATCAAAACTGGTTAGTATTGTTATTAATTTGTTTTTTTGTTTTTCATAATATAGTTTTTGTTTTAATGGAAGAACAAATTCTAAACAGGGATTTCAAACGTAAATCTAAATTACCTGGCTATTTGTTAAAAATTAATATTCTTGAGACCAATAATATGAATCGTATGCATAGTTTTATTTAATAGCCAGTTAATTTTATAATATTAGCGAAACTGTAGAGCACTAATATTGATAATCATTATGTCACTATTATTACTGATTTTTTTCATAGAGTAATACTCTATAACTATTTTAACATATCAATATGTCTTAACACAAAGTATCAAACAAAATCAAAGAAAAAAAAAATTATGTCAATGGTTTATAAATTCTATAAAAGGAATAATAATATATACGAATTAAAAAAAATAATGAATATGAAACAATGAATTGTCATAAACGCGGTTATGTTTTATTCATTAATGTATTACCTATAACTAATTCGGTGCAATAATCAGATACGTTTTGAACGTATTCTGTTATCGCGCCAAAAAAAATAAAACTAATATTTAAGCATTATGGTAATTATTGTGTTTATTTTATTAAATAGTTAAAATGTGCTATTCGTTCAATTTTTTGAAATAGGTAATGTACAAACCAATATTATAATACTTCAAAATTTTAAAATTTTTCTTATGTATATAAAAAAAAAAATAATATGTTTTTTGTGTTTCCTGAAAATTGTAAATTTAAATGTATCTTGTTATTGCATCGGCGCCTTCAATTTATAACGTTTAACCGTGATTTTTGTTCGATTTTACAAAAAAATATTCAGATTGGAATAATTTTCAATTAAACTAACCTAAGAGTGCATTAACTACAGATAACACCGACTCGTTAGAGCGATAATCTACGAATAAAAGTTTTTACACACTTCGTCAAAATTAAATAAAACAATATTTAATTACAAAGATAATAATATTAAATATATTTAAGTTATAATATTAAATAATTATCTTAAGAGCTGTATTATTTTCGTATACACAATTGTTATTTTATCAAAAGTTTCGAAAAACTTATTATGCTCGTATATAATATTCTGTATTATCTATTTGTATGAAATAAAACAAAATTTAATATACCAGCCCCGGATTGATAATTATGTACAACTGTTATTTATTAAGCCTAACTACTAAAATTGTTTATTATACCGCTAAAAATTAAATATTTTTTTTTTTATTATTTTAGATTCGGAGCGTAGAAAAGGATCTATTGGTTTAATTATGATATGTTTTTTTTTTTTATTATTTATGAACTATTTTTCTACCAGAAATATTACTCCAATCGAAAAATGACAAGAGATGGATTTATTTTCATTCAATAGTATGCTACTGACAAAGAAAGTCGTTGTCTGATATCTAAAGTAGTTTTCATTATAATTGGGAGAAGCAAATATAAAAGAAAAATATGATTTTTTTTTTTTTAAAAATTATGATTCAACGATTTCGTAATACTAAAATGTTTAAGGTTATATTTGCCTACTAGAAATCTTTGTCCGATATAATGTTTTGTCTTGTATATTTTCTGAAAGAAAATTTCGTATAGTTTGCGAGTAAGAAAGTTGTTTAATTTTCCGTATAATTACGAAAACTGGTAATAAAGTTGGAAATATGGCATGTAAATAAGCGTAATGCTTTGAGTTTTTTTTTTATGGTTATTCGGTTATAAATTATTATAGGGACCTATAGTTTTAATAAATACTTATAATATTGAACTTTTTAGGCGTGGTAGAATGTTCAAAATATCCTACCTAATTTTAAACTATTTAGAGGCATTGGATATGTTCGTGTGTTTACACAGAATGATTTTTGTTTTTCATGAACCAGAAATTATTTTAGAGGATTTTAAGTAAATTTGATTTCTGTTTTTTTCTGATCATTATGGAATCATTTAAGCTTTATTTTTAAACAGTTTTTAATTTTTTGACCTTTACTCCATATACCTTAAATAAGTGCTTACTTTTGATTTTCAAATAGAAACCACTTTTTTTGAATACAGATTCAAATAGAAAATATTTTTCTAGGAATTTTAATATGCATAACATTTATATCAGGTTTACCGTTTAATGGTTATAACAGTTTAAATTTTATATGGTAGGAAGATGGTAGAGGAGGAGTAGAGAAGGGTTATATATAGGCAATTTATTACCCTTCTCTACTTCTCCGGTTTAAACTGTAAACTGTTTAAGGTATATGGAGAAGGGGTAAACAATTAAAAACGGTTTTAAAATAAAGCGATTTCATAATGATTAAAAAAAAAACAGAAATCAAATTCACTTAAAATCCTCTGAGATAATTGCTGATTCATGATAAAAAAAATCACTCTGTATGTATTTTTAGTAGGCATCTGTTATAAAATTATACGAAATAAGATAAATACTTGAAAATTTAACTCAAGATACATTATAAGTTTTACTTATTTGCCTAAAAACAAATTTGAGTTTAATGCATTAGTTTTTCTTTTTCATAGGCGTTTTTACATAAAATTTTGTCAAAAATCGTAAAAATTACGGCATTTCAAAATATTTCTTACCGAACTTCGTCCCAAATCGTTTTTCGTTGGCAATGATTTATCGGTGTGCATAGATATAAATTAAATAACTTTATGTATCCTACCTTCCAAACTTTCCATCTACACGAGTCTGCACCCATTCCTAGTGTCAGCTATTTTACCTTGGAAGTTTTCTGATCGTATTATGCATATATAGAGTATAGGTAACACAAAAGAGAATATTTCACTATCGTAGGTCATCGTCGTCGTTTCTCGGACCCACATATGCAAAAACGAAATTGGATTTTGTTTTATAACTGCTGCAGCGTTTGAAATATCAAAAACGTTTCGTAAGGGTATTACATAAGGTGTAGTAGGTAGGTAGTATTAAAATTATGACATTATGAAATATAGACAATATTTCATCTACATCAATAGGTACGAATTTATATTTTTTTATATTAAAAAGGTAGCTACGTATAAATCGACAATTTCTTTTAGCCGCGCTATTATAGAACTAAAACAAATAAGTATTAGAGTTATTTCATTTTTTTTTTTTATTTATTACATACTCTCTCATGCGATAAAATTGCCCGGATCAGGTTAAACGTTTTCCAAAAACCAACAGCATATTCTTTTTCTATATACAAGGCATTCGAAAATAAATGCGATATCTTAGAATGTATTAATTTTGTTCGTAATTTTTGTTTGGAAATTCAAGAAAATCCTTATAATCTGATACTTTTGGGCTCAGGACCAAATGAGTTTAAATTCAAAAATTTTTTTTTTAGTTAGATTAAAGATTTTGATTAAAGTTAAAAAGTTGAATTAAATACATTTTAATATAAATTTCACCGTGTTGTTACAGATGCTCACATGAAGCCAAAGGGATGTGTTGGTATCAAAGATGTGACCTTAGGATTTTTAACTTTCAACCACGTCGTTGTCATTTTAAGCTCAAATTTCACTATTATTATTATTATTATTATTATTTTTAATTAAAGAGAATAATACAAAAATGTAAGTAGATTTCAAGTTAACGTAGAGGAAAATGAGTTAAGTTAATTAAATAACAAACTAGTAGTTTAATTTAATAAGTTTAAATTAACTAAACTTTTTAATTCATTAATAATCAGCCTTGATTGTGTGCAGTTTAATATTGTATTATTTATAGTAGACGGTTATTTTTTTATGTTATACAAAAAAAAAAAAATACTTAATAATAATTATAATACTACAATAATAATACAAAATTGGAGGAAAACAAATTCGACTCTAGTAACGAAGTTCTGCTGCTCACGGGTGTTTTAAATTCGATACGAATAATACAACATGAATAATTTACACGATAAAATTATTTTAGTCTGTAAAACATTATAATTATAAATCGATTTCGTAAATAATAGTTTACACATTGGCTCTATGAGTGTAATTGATTAATTTGTGCCATCGTTATTACAATAGTTATTAATATTTTTATAAATTTGCATTGGAAAATATTATAGAATCGATGTCCCGTAGGAGGTACTTCTATACATTTCAATTTATTAACACGTTGACAGCGGTAGGTATCTAGTAGAGGTATTAATTTGCAAGTTAAATCTCGTACTTTTCCAATTACAACTTGAATAATCATCAATTGTTATAATACATATTATAGACCTCATATTTAGATTAACCTAGTTTAAAGAAAACTCGTGTGAAAACCGTCGCCAGGCAATAACAATCAATTTTTTTTATAAAGTTGACTGTATAAAATCATTATTAATTTATATTTACATGTTATTGTGGTACTTTTTAATAGCGGCTACACATTTTCCGGTATAATTTTAACTTTAATTAAAATATCATTTGCAGTACCTATACAATCGAACATGAATTTAATTTGTATAAATTAATTAATAATATTCTTAAAGTTCTAATTAATGGAATAGTGTTATATTGTATGATTTCAATATAATATCGAGATGAATATATTGATCAACAGATAGCAAGTAAACGAACAATATAAACTCAGTAACGTTAAGTTTATCCACGATGATTTAACGCGAAAGAGTTTGTGGTTTTTTTTTTTTTTTAATCGACTGATTTACGTTATACCGGTTGTAGTTAAAACTAAAACTAGTGAATTGTTTTAAGCTCGGGTTATGACTAGCCTAACTTTGAATTTTTCAACTCGTTTACGCCCGCCCATGCAGAATATGTGTGCGATCAGCGATACGTCGTACATATATAATACCTATGTTATATTGCATCGATGCAATTTTGAAAATTGAAGCGAATAATCGCTGTAATAATAATAATAATAATAATAATAATAATAATAATAATAATAATAGTTGTTCGGTCCCGGAATTACACAACGTTTTACACGGACCGTGTGTGGTAAATTGATCAGCAGTATAGCAATTAATTTCGCAACGGTATAAAACTTAACCAGATTAAAGTTTCGACGGCACGGCAGCGGCGAAGCCGAGGAACTCTCCCATATTATAGCGGTATGAGTGTGTGTGGGTTAACAAATAATTAATTTTGACGCCGGAGCAGTGCGTACACGTGAACGAGTTGGCCGCGTAAGTCCCGAGGGGTTGTAACGAGGCGAAAAAAATATAGAAAAAGAGAGGATGGTGGAAGAAAGAAAGAAAGAAAGAAGGAAAAAAAACGGCGAACAGTCACCTGGCTGAGAACCAATCTCTTATCTCACGAAATTTACGAGTCTCCTTTTCTTCTCTAGTATGTACGAGACGGGTACATACCTAACCTTCAGCTCCTCTACTCAACCTATACTTATTAGAACTGTATGCCGGATGTGTAGTGAATAAAAAAGTTCAATGATTTTATTTTTTTGCCGAGATTCTCACACGTCGTCGTTCTAAATAGAATACCTTATATAATATTTTATTATTAATCACGTAGGTATTGGCTTATAGGTGCGGTCAAAATAAATTATTCAATCAATTGTCAATGGACATTTTTTTTTTTTTTTTTTAGAAAAATATACAATCTGTACATATAGCATTACTACGGTGAGCATATGGATTTATAAATAATAAATTGGTGGTGAATCACATATTCATCAGATTCCGCCCGAAGGTGGAACGCCAGGTCAATAAAAATTTAAAAAAAAAAAAAAGATTTGATACTGTTGATGGGTGTACCGCTGTTGTAAATGAGAATTCGGGAAGATAGGATACAAATAGTTGCAAATTTACGTTTTTTCGCAACAATAAATCATTTCTAACGATTCTGAATAATGTTTTTTTGGGATTTTCCAATTATATAAATAAAAGTACGCGTAAAATAAATACAAAATGTCCTTTCAGACAAAATGCTACTTTCGAAATTCATTATGTCTATTGGAAAAACAAAATTTAAAATAATAAAACAGTAAATGCTATAAACTTTCTCGTTTTTTCTCAATTATTAGGAAAATTAGAAAAAAAAAATCAAACGCTTCAACTAGACTAAAAGTTCTATAAAAAATATCTTTATTCGTTGTTCGATCGAAGCAAGATTTCTGAAGGTATTACAGCTTTTAGCAGACACAAAATGAAAACACATAACAGTAAGACATTCTTTGGTTCGTATAATATCTATGATACAAACGCAAAACGTAGTTTTTATAAGAATAATCTAAAACTATTGTTTTTATTTGTACCTATATATATAGTACATAAATGTTATCGAATGGAATAATCGAGATAATTTACTGATCTGACAATATTTTATTTCAACCGTTTAATTATTATTAGCATATTGTTAATTTAATGAAGTTGATAATATGCCGTTATAATTATATCTACTTCTATTAAAAAAAAAAAAAAAAAAAAAAAAAAAAAAAAAAATATATTAACGATTTATTTCCGATTTATTGTGACTCTTAACACATTGTAATTCGTTTTTTTTTTTTTTTTTTTTTTTTTTTTTTTATATTGTTTCGTTTTTTCACTTGTTCCGGCAAAAATTAGGTACCTACCCATACTTCGTCGATATTATTATTGTTGCGTTATAAAATGGCTCGACGAAATGCAACTGCCTACCTATGTTATTGTTAAACGATCTATGTTATATAAGAAAACGCGTGACTGCAAAATAAATGCATACATACAGTGCTCAAATATACAGCATCAAATACGCAATGCGGTTAAAATCAAATAAGTTTTCGCATTACCTTTCTTTTTTTTTTTTTTTTTTTTTTTTTCTAAATAAACAAGTTTATATGTTAACAAACCGCATATACTTGTGTATATGGTGTACATAAAGCTGAACAACAGTCATTTTATACTTATATTGGAAGCACACAGTTTTATAGAACACAATATATTTTATCATCATCTGAATTTTCGATCGACAAACCAATAACCTATTTAATTGCGTTATTATACATATTTATTGGAAATACTGAACATCGGCTGCCCGTGAATGGTGGATCTCTAAAAGTTATGTTAGGTTGTTTGTTTAAGCCATATGCACGTCTAGCACACCGCAGTCAAAAGAAGGTTATGCACGGATCGCCTTTGTAATTTTCATAATCAATGAGAAAACAAAACTTCAAAATATCGGCTAATATAATGCTATGCTCTCAATCGTTTTTCATTGGAAATGGTTCAATGTTGCGTACATATCGATATTAATTAAATTACTCTATACATCCTATATCTTAACTTCCCTTCTAAAAAGTTGCTCACCCAGCAGTATCAGCTCTCTTTCTTTCTTTTTCTTTTTTTTTTCAAAATCTCACTACCCGACAGCCTCATGTTAGTGAATACGTCTTGACTGTCAACAAAAATAAATAGACTAAATATCCATACCCGTAAAATATTATCTCGGCGAAATATTATTGTTGTTTAAACAAAAATAATAAATCACCGGTTCATTCAACAAACAGATATCATTATAAATATTATAATAATAATTTCACAAGACATATTTCCTACTGCGGGTATATTATTACATATTATTATTATTAATGATTACTCTAGGAACATAGTTCCAAAGTGACAACCTCTAAGTATAATTTATACGTATTTTCTAATCTTTGACTACTACGTATAATAATACTCGTATAGGGACGGTGTAGTGAGTATATACTACGGACCCTACTTCGTGTTAGTATACACGGAATATTGTTTAAAACTTTACAGACGATCCAGATGCATTTCTGTGAAATTTATAAAAAACTGAATTGAATTATAATAATTTTTTGGTCCCGGGAAAGAAGGAATTGGTCTGTTGTTTAACATTTTTTTAAGTTTTCAATGTAATTTTGTCTTTTGTTATTACAATTTTTTAGCGAAGAAGCTTATAATTTTACAAATATGTTTATTATTTTTTCTGCGGACAACTTTTCTATCAGAGAACTTGTTTCGGTTTTTACGTGTAACATTTTTTCTGAAAGAAAATATATAAAATCTATTTAATTATTTTACTATAATATGGTATATATAAATATTGTCGAAAAAGAATCACTATCAACTGAACTCTGCTCAGAATCATTTTTCTTTAGCAATGGTTTATTGTTGCTAACAGATATACATTAAATTACCTATAACAGTGGCTGCACCTGTCCCTATTGTCCTAGGACGTTTTTTATATTTTTGATTCAAATCACATAAGCGTATGTATATATTAAAATGATTTAAAGAAAATTAAAATATCATGAATGATAATGATTCACGTTTTGTTCAGCAAAAAAAGAATATGTCTTATTTATTATATAGCGATTAGCAATTATGCCCTTGTGCCATTAATCAATTATCAAAATTGTAATTGCTTGTGTAAATCCCCTCTTGTCTTCCTTCGGAACTAAACAATTGCGGTTTGTTCATTTTTCTCCGCAAGTTAAAGTAAAAACAGAGACGTCCTAGGATAATGGGAACGGGTGTAGCCACCGTAATAGGTAATTTAATGTATACCTGTAAGTAACAATACAAATTATTGCCAAATAAAAAAAGATTCCGAGTGGTGTTCAGATGATAGTAATGCTTTGTCAAAAATATATACGCCATATTATAGTAAAATAATTAATTTGGCTTTATATATTTCGTTTTATAATATTTGTTTAATATTGTACCAACTTTTTCAGTTTTCCTATGTTAATCTCGGTTTTATTGTGATTTATCATAGTTCCTTACGTTTTTTGGGAAAACTCATCGAAAATCGAAAAATGATCTCCGAAAAATACCTCCCCACACCGGTTTCCTTTTAGAAAAGGTACTACACATAATAATCTGAACAAGTCTTCTGGTAGAAAAGTTGTGCAAAGATAAAAAAAAAAATAAGAAGAGATAATACTTGGGATGGAAGAGGCCACTGTTGTAGGCGAGAAGTTGAGAAGGTACGACACATAAGATAATTTAATTTATATCTGTAAGTAACGATAGACCATTGATTGAAGAAAGGCGATTCGAGCGCAGATCAGTAATACATAATTAGAAGTGACGTAATTTTTTTTTTCGATTTTCGTTTAAATTTGATTTTAAAACGATCATTAAAAAAAAAAAAAAAAAAAAGTTATCCGATGATTTCAGAAATTTGACGACTTCTAGATTAGTCCAATGTAAGTACTATTACCAAGTTTCAAGTTTCTAAGTGTATTTAATAACAGAGTTACAGCAAAAAAACTCCCTAAAATTAAAATTCCTTAAGAGCTCAAAAGTGACTCAGAAGTTTTGGCAATGAAACCTTAAGAATGTAAATCAAAAAGTCGACTAAAAATGTATCTTGTAAATTTTTGATTAAATCATTTTTTCTGATAGAAAACGTCGTCCGTGTTTTTTATAAAATAATGAAATCATGAAATTGTACGTTTTCTTATGTTTTTCCCACTTCAGTGCTTTTATTTAAAAATTCATGTCGTATATCAAAAAATGGCCCGTTAAAAGCACAATATAGACAGTTTGAACTTTCAGAAAAGGTGCTACATGTAAAAATCAGAGTAAAAATTTACTCGGAAAGAACGCGTCCACAGACTAGAAGAAAAAAATAAAAAAAATAAACATCTTAGTAAAACCAATAGCTCCTTCGATACGCTTGGAATCTAAAATTATAGTCATTTTTGTAAAATTATACGCTTCTTCGACCCACTCAGTATCTTAAAAAAATTCTTAACCTAACCTTAATGTTTATTTATTGTTGTTTTCTTGAAAAAAACTTTTCTTTGAGCAATTTGCTCCAAATTACAACAATAGCACTTTTTCTGAAAGAAAATCTGTCTAAGAAGGTAATTTTAAAAGGTCAGTTTTTGATTTTTCCAGGAGTTTTCTCAAAAAATGTAAAAACCGAAATAAAACGTGGAACAACGGGAAAATGTATGAAATATATTAGGAAAATAATAGGATTGTTTTTCCTTTGGACAACTTTTCTATCAGCAATTTTACTCTTATTTACAATGATAGCCCTTTTTTAAAAGGAAATATACTTCAGGGAAATTATTTTTTTGATTTTCCCATGGGTTTTCTCAACACAAGTGCAAAAACCGAAAAATCGGGTAAATATGTACAATATTAAACAAATATTATTAAAGAAAGTATATTATGCGTATGCAATTGTTTTACCATAATATAACATATATATATATTGGTGACAAAGCAACATTATCAACTGACCTCCGTTCAGAATTGTTTTTGCATTAGCAATCGTTAATCTTCGCTTACAGATTCACATTAAATTACCTATAACAGTGGCTGCACCCGTCATCATTATCCTAGGAAGTCTTTTTTTTTAAAATGTATATAATATAAATAAGTTATCGATGAAAAATCATAATACATAAATTTACAATAAGTTTTTTTTTTTTGTTTCTTAGAAATAATATTTTAATTAAAAACGCTACTTTTCACGAGATATAAGAGCGTATTATTTTCCCTTTATTTTTTAATTTCGTTAAAATATTCATGGTTAGATTTTTACGATCGGATGTATAGAATTGCATAGATTCTACTATTTTTCTATTTTCTACTTGTACGGATTTAATAATAATTATAAACATTTTTTTTATTTATACAATACTCGTATATATTAACACAACATTATTTGACCATTGGTCAATTTTGTAATTCCAAAATACTTTTGTTAACAGTATAAAAAAATATCACTCACGTTTTGGCTGTCACAAAGTAAACTCCATTATAATCTCTGGAACAAAATAAATTAAGAAAATTTTATTAATGCTAACTAATGCTAATTGTGTGGAAACACTATTTTTTTTTTTTTTTAAAGAGGTTACATCAAAAATGATTTTACTGCGTATTGGTATTGGTATTGGTATTGTGAAGTATTTCCGAATATTATTTTGTTACTATTTTAGTATTTTCCCTCAAAGATATTTATGAATAACCGTTTATAAAAAAAGTAGAATATATATTACATCCTACTCCTCTCAATAATGATAGTATTAAATTAATATTTAGACAAAACGTGTGAAATTCGTGCCAATTTTTTATAATATACGATATACAATATTGTGTATTTTATATTACTTTCCCGTGTCCAATCTAGAAAACAATATTTTTTCCATTGTTGTTTTTCTATTTGTGTTTGGACGAACGGCGAATTTCTTACATTTTTGTCGCTACGTGGGCGAGACCGCCTTTTGACATCGGCTGTTCATATAACAACCTTTGGTACTTTGTTCGTAAAACCGGCAGGGAACGGGTGCGACAAAAACGTTTACAGCGGTTATTCGGGAAAAATTAATTTACGAAACAGTAAATATTTAGGTGCGTACACGGTGGATATCAATCGAAACAGCCGAAGTGGAAATACACGTAGGTCGCTGCATATACGTGCAGGTTGAGTTTGAATCAAAAGCGAATTTTCCCCGCGTTGTCGTTGTATAAAAAGAAATTTATTATAATGGCTGCCGTTGTCGCAGTCATGTAGACTTTTGTCGAGGTTTTCGAAACAACATTTATTATTATTTTCCCCCTCGTCCTCGTCACCGCGACCTGTACCCGCCCCGAAAACTCTTTGCCGCGCTAATGTCAACACAACATGCATCCTTTTTGTCCTTCACGTACTATTATTATTATTATCATCATCATCATCATCATCATCATCATCATCATTCTCCAAAGGCTCCGCACGTGTTCATTCGTTTCACAACCATCAATCATAATATTATATAATATATTATTATTATACGTATTATATAGTGATCAAAGTTTTTTCCAGAGTCGCCGATAATATTTTTGATGTTCCGCGCGGAGGTTTGCCCGGCGCGCAACAAATAACAAATTTCACACACACTTCCCCCGTTTTGTTATATTTGCTTTACGACCTAAACACACACACACACACGTGAAATCCTTTTCTACCGAAACGTGTTGTGTTTACGTAACTTCTCTACCGGGAAATTTGAATTGTTTGGATTGTCCAGGATCGAAAAGGTGACCGACCGCTTCAAAGGGTCGCCTAATTTCGTACGCAAAATACATAGACCGAATCAATAATAAACAAATAAATATACCCACATAATAATATTTGATTGGTCGACCGTCTGTTTTCCCCATAACCAACAATACATAAAAAACTTATCCGTTATGCTTTTATTTTAGATTCGAAACGTTCTTTTTATTTTTAGATTATGGGCAATACGAGGGATGTTTTACTACTATGTTTTTAATATTTTATTTTTTATAGCTGTACACAACTTTTTTACCAGAAAACTTGCTTCAATCAAAAACTTTATAAAAAACTTTTTTTAGAATATTTTATCTAGTCGGTTCATTAAGGAAATCATTTTTTGATTTTCCTTTAACTTTTCTAAAAAAAATTTCAATTTGTATACAATTTCAAGGTTACCTTGGCAACAAGGGGAAATATATCACTAACAATATTCTGCTCGTAATTGTTCTTCGTTAGCAATGGTTATGGTAGTGTACAGATATTAAAGTACTAACTCTATACATCGCACCTTTTTATTGTCATCCCAAAACTAAATACAATGGCATATCTTTATTATTAGTATCAGCCTTTTTTCCATATCTTTTTCAGTCAACTTCAGAGGCGGTTTCTGATTGCTATTTTTTAGAGCTGGTTCATTGAGAATGAAGTGGTCTAGTTTTTATTTTCGAAGTAGTTTTCCAAATAATTGGGAAAAACTGGAAAAACAAATGCCTAAAATAACGAAAACATAACACAATATTACATTTTTTGTTATTTTAAAAGAATTTCGTTTTTTTGGGAAAATAATCATAAGAGATATGAGTTCTATCATTTTTATATGAGGTGAAATTGACGTGAACAAAATTTGTTTGGCCTCTCAAAAATGCTCGAATATGTAATATAACGCGTTCATCATAATAGTTGTAAAAAAATTTTGGAAATCCGTAACAATATGACATTTTTTTCTGAGCGTTTAATTTTCAAATTTTTCTAAATTATTTTTCGATGTTTGGTGGTTGAAACTTTTTCGGTTAAATGAAAATTTAATACCAATTAATAACTGATAAGTTAAATTATGTTTTAGTTAAAAATTAAAACAACTATCTACTTAAATTTATCAAATCGTGTTTAAATAACCTTCACTCAGAGTCTTTTTTCGTTAACAATAATTTATGGTTTTTTTCCAATTTTTTGTGACTAAAATATGTCTACATAGATAGGTTAAATAATTAAAATAAATAACATAATTACTAAACAAAGTATTGTTTAAGTGTTGATTTGTGTTTTGTTATTTTGAATGAGGCTGAGGGTTATTCAAAAATTTGCAAGACACTTTTTTATTGCAACACAAAAATATGAAGCTATGGTTTCCACAGTGACAACATCATAATTAAACATAAAACATACGTATCTATGGTTCTATGTTTTTTCACGTAGCGGAAAAATAAACAATTTTTTGTTCCTAACCAATTGTATTTCATGACTGAATAAAAACTATAAAAGTATAGAACAAATTGCCAATTAATCATTAAAGTCCCGTAAGAGCATTTCGAATTCTCAAATGAACAATAAAACAGTAACGAAGCACGCATTTCTTTATTGTTGAAGTATAGTTTTATAGTCCAATGTATTTATCAAAATATAAAAAATAATAGTGATAAATCCGAGTTTCCAAGTATAATGCGAAACGTATTCGTTTATTTACAATGATTTGTTGTTTATTTTTTCAAATAGTAAATGTTATTCAAACCAAATGTTTTCATGACAAGGATATCAATGCGGATATAGGAAATTGAACTCCGTACAGATGAGACTTAAAAAAAGGTCTTTTTTTTTAATATAATTTACCAGTGATATTCTATAAACGTAGTCGAAAAACTGGCGGGGGGGGGGGGTAAACCGACGTAAAGAATCATAAACAAAATTTTAAATTCATGACATAACCGATTTAATAAAAATATTGCCCATTGTTTTGGTAAACCGATTTCCGCTCAAAAATATATAACACAATGATATATTATTTGATTTCCTATGAATTTTAAAATTCCTAGCATTTCAAATGTAAATAAATAAGCAGTATCTGCCTATATATGGAATGCAATTTAGAAAGAAATATCATATCGATATTTTAAATAAATAATTTTACACGACAGATATATTAACGGTTCACTGTTAAAATGCCAACGAATCGGGAATTACTAAACAACAAATAATATTTCAAAAAAAATACGCTCCGAATCGACGGATGCAGCAACTTTTATATGTTGTTAACAGTTGTATACAGTTGATAATGTGTTACCTTGTCAACAATATATACGTATAATATATGTCATATTATGTTAAAATAATTACATATGCATTGTATATTTTCTTAAACAATGTTTGTTTAATGTTTTTTTTAATGTTGGTATTTCTAATTTATTTAAAAAACTCCTGGGAAAATCAAAAAAAAAAAAACATCTTCGTAAAGTACCTGCCCAGTAAGATTTCATTTTAGAAAATTAAATAAATAAAGTTAAGACGCGTGTAATATATTTTCTCACTGAACACATTAATTTGTAATTTACCCTAGGTGCAAAATGAAAATATCCGAAATTTATAACTTGTTTTCTTAAACATGAATTTACACCAAATAATTTCGAGCTGTTAAGTGAAATGTTTTTTGATAATATCATTATGTCATAACTCATAATAATTGAAATATTGTTCTGGGCATACTACGCATTCAAAGCGGTGCATTTCAAAAATTAAATTATATTTTAAACTCGAGCAAGTTTATGTATTCGATAAAGCAGTGTCTTTTATAAATTATGTTTCGCATTGATCTGTTTTATGTAAATATACGTGAAAGTAAACTTTACGACTCTATATTGAGTTACAAATAATACGATCACTGTTAAGGGACAGCATCGAAGTGTCACAAATCTGTGTTTCAAAAAAAAATAAAAAAAAAAAATAAATCCATATTTTTTTCGACACATATAACGGATTTAAACTCGATTACGATTTTATGAGTGGAAAAGCTCAGCTACCGTACGTTGGAAAATATCCGAATATATAACATAAATTCAAGGGGTGCAGGACAACATTCTATTTCATAAAACTCTATATTGAATATAGTTTTTAAAGAATCGTATAGTAAAAAAAAACATTATATATTGTTCGAAAATTCAATTATTATCCATTTTAAAAACAAAGAATTGTAACACTGTGGATAAAAGTTTGAAATGTTTATTTCAATAAATCGGTAATAAATATTAATGCTCATTTTAACTCAAAAATATTTGTTCAGCTAAATTTATAAAAAACAATTCTTATAGTATACAAATGGTGTATTAAGAGTACTTCTAAAGAATACTTCTCGTGGTTTCATAAATTGTAAACAATTGATAATTAAACAAATAGAAAACATTTACGATTAAAAAACCTTAAATTATTAAACTGTTTTCAACGAAAAATTCAATAACTTAATTTGTGTATTAAGGGGCCCAGTGCCAGCACGTTTCTTGGCTCAACAATATTATTTACGGGGAAAACTCTCATACGTCGTAGAATGGTCAGATTTTGATGATTATTATTTTTTTTTTTTTGGCAAGATAAACATTTCTTATTAATTGCATTGGACACTGTTTTTCTATATTTTCATCTCAAACAAAAAAAGGTCAAAATTTAACGTTTTTTTTTTTTTTTTTTTACCAATTTTATTTGTAAAAATAATAAAGTAAAAACAAAATTATTAAAACAGTTAATACTTGTAAATATACTTAAAAGTTTTATTATCATTTATTATCATTATTTGAAGCCATATGAAAAATTGGAGTTCAATGTTGTAAATATGATAGGAAAATATTATGTTAATAATGAGTTATTCCTATTTCCGCAATCAAATTCGTCCGAAAAAAGGACATTATCCCCTAAATGAGGTTTGCATTAATAGAAAAATCTTATTTTATCTCTAAAATGGACATTAAAATATTTTTTACATGATTTGCATGGTTAATTTTCCTGCATCGTAGGACATACGATTTTTTTATTTTTGGAATGAAGATAATTACAGATTGCATAAGACTTTTACGTATTATGAAAATATGAAAATAAAAATTTAGCGTTTGAAGATATAAATTTCAAAATTTAACATGGATTTTACATTTGATATTATTAGGAAAATATTATTTATTTTTTTTTATTTCAAAAATATCTTAACAGTTTCTAGACACAATTATTTTTATCGATATGATGATATTCAAAAAAAAAACACAAGGCTTAAAGAGAATAGAAATACCACATTAACATGTGATGGGCTGAAAGTAACAAAGGACTTTAAAGATTAAAGAAAGGTGCAAGAATTGAAGACGCGGACGATCGAGAACGGAATTATTTGGTGAAATCTACTTAATGCCTAAAAATGGCCTGTAAATGAAAATAGAAAGTGAGATTCTCAATAAAATTGATTTTCAATAAAGAAGGCTGATACTATAATGATAATAAATATATATATATATATATATATATATATAGTAGACTGTAAACACTGTTCGGCCGATGATGGATTTCGAATTTCATTTAATATTATTTAAGTGTATATAATAATATAGATTAGGGGGGGGATAGGAAAAGGAGGAGAAAGTGTGGAAATTGGGAAGTTTGAACGCGTTATAATTTTTGATGAAAGAGAGAGAGAGAGAGACAAAGCGCGTTATAATTGCTGCAGAGAAACGGACGGCCGATTGTTCCATAGGATTATTAAATTTATGACCCCCTATAGCATATACGCGAGAGAAACGGCGCGTATTTCAAAATACTAGCGATTCCAACCATCCTCTACAGCAACCTTCACCTCCCCCCCCCCCCCCCCTCCCCGCCAGTAAAGAGATAGTGAAAAGGGGATAGTAGTATATTTAGGGGTAGTTGTGTGTGCGTGTAAGTAAGTATATATCTTTGAGGGCGAACGCAAATGGTGGCCGGTTTAATTGCCGGTCCAATTTTCAGTCTCCTAGAAGGGAATAAATTATAATTATTATTATAATTCGGGATAATATTTCCGTGGCATGGGTCCACGCAAAGTTGCCGTCGTCGATGTAAAAAAAAAAGAAGAAGAAGAAGAAGAAAAACTTTGTTTTCTGCTGTGCTGGTTCGGTTAAATTAGTAGTCGACCGTAAAAGAAAACAGAATGTGACCCTCATGCGCTACACTAAATACCTCTCTATCTGCCTGATCTACACACTACCGCGCGAGGAACTTGAGTGTTATTTTCAGATCGTGATTGTTAGGTCCAACCAGACGAGTTCTGTTTCCTCGAAATATAATTCCCAATTCGTTTTCGCACGTTTTGTATGACCGGCTGCTATTATTTTTCTTTCTAGGCTCAATGTCTATTGATGTTTATGCTACTGTGCAACATTATATCCACTAACCTTTCGAAAAAAAAATAATATCTATAAATCGATAATTATACCGCCAAATGTGAAATAGTGTGGCATGAAATCAAATGCCGGTTCGGAAAATATTTTAGCTGTCTCATTTACGGTATTCGATTCGGTGTGTAATGAGACGATTTCTTTTTCTTGTACCTGTCTGTAAACCGCTTTTTTACCTGAAATATTGCTCCGATGTATGGAATGCAGTACTTTTTTTCTGAAAATAATTTTTCGCTAGTCGGTGGTTATGCGTACGTGGTGTTAGGACAATTTTTTGATTTTCCAAGGGGTTTTAAAAATAATTGAAAAAAACCCACAAGAAAATTATGGGTAAAACGGAAAATATTTACGGCGTGCCATGGTGTTACCGATTTCATTGTTTTTAATTTTTTGCAACTAACGTTTTCTATCGGAAATATTACCCCGATCGAAAAATAACAAAAGGACGATTTTGTTCCTTTTAATATATTTTAAAGTCGCTGACGATTTTCGATATCCAGAGACGTTTTCATAATAATTGGGAAAATCCAAAAAAAGACGAAAAATACGATTTTTTTTAAAATTACGGCACAATAATTTCATTATTTAAAATGTTTACGATTTATGTTTTTTACCATAAATTTTAGTCCGATAGAATAACGTTAGGAGACCTTTTCTGTTGAATTTTTAATCTAGTTCGTGAGAAATTTATGTAGTTTTTGATTTTTCTGGTAATTTTTGTAATAGTTCTGAAAAATCGTAAAAAAATACGGCAAAGTGTATGGCATTTGCGTTTTTTGTCGTTATTCGGTTAAAAATTATTGTTAAGACCTTGAGTGTTAAAAAAAATAATTAAATAAGTCTTTTGTAGACGTGGTAACATTTTCAAAATACTATTTTTATGCTATTTATAGGTATTTAATATTTTCATGGTTTGTATTTGTGGTAGGCATCTGTTTTTAAAATTGTACGGTTTAAGAGAAACGCTTAAACATTTAACACAAGGTACATAATAAGTTTTAATTAGTGGTTTAAAAAACGAATCTGAGTTAAATGCGTTAGTTTCCTTTGTAAGCATTTTAAGATCGAATTCTGACGAAAATCGTAAAAATTGTGACATTTCAAAATACATCTTATCCAACTTCGTTCCGTCTCGTTTTTTGTTAGCAATGTTTTATCTTAATATTGAACCGTTACCGTTACTACTTATCCGCTGCATACCTGGGAATAGTCGCGTGCGATTTTAGGTGAATGCCATTAAACGTTCTAAACGACGGTGTTTAAATTGAATTGTACGACAAAATTTTATTCGCACTAGTACGAAATGATAATAATATTAATGTTATTATTATTAAATCCGTCGTGATTGTGTTATTATTGAAGTGTTCGCACATTATGCGCACGCCATTATTCCTAACAAAAACAGTCAAAACGATCGAATAATAATATTATAATATTCTCTATGTATTTTATACCGTGTCATTGTATGTGTCTAGTACTATATGTGTTAGTAATTGTTTCAAATTGTGTCTGTTATACAGTTCGTATGTTTCCCGTATGTACGTGAAAATCGGTTACGGATATAGTCACATAAAGGAGAAACCGTGTCTTTCAATGCGATGTAATCAAAGAAACGTCCCAGAAACGTATACGCGCGCGAGGTTTGCATTCAGCCAGGGGTTAAAGCGCGTAGGTTTTAGATTCCCCCGGGACTGCATCACTGAAGTTTTGACGCCGCTGGTTTTAAACGGCAGGAAGGTGATTTATTATATTTTTACACAAACAACACAATGCCCTCCCGCCCAATTCCAAGTTTTCCATTTATTCGTTGCTAACCGTCATCGCATGCTATCATCGTTATGAATCCCGAAAATGTATTCATTATATACTTAACTTCGCAATAATTTAATCGAATTTAATCATTGTTTTTTTTTTTTTTTTTTTTCAATTATGCGTTGAAGTTTACCTACTGCACCGACAAGAACCTAATCATAAGAATGCATATAAATGCACATGATGAATGTCTAATAACAAGTGTATTGTATTACTATTATCGTACCTAATTTTGAGATTCCGGGCGTAGCGAGGGAGCTAATGGTTCTGCTAAGATGATTATTATTTTTTTTTTTTTTCTAGTCTGCGGGCACGTTTTTTCCAAGTAAATTAGATCAAATTTTTACGTATAGCGTCTCTTCTGTAAACTCAAGTTGTCCAGATTGTAATTTAAAGGGATCATTTTTTGATTTTCAATGCAATTTTTTAAATTGAAACACTCAAGTGGGTAAAAACGTAGGAAAAGTTACAATTTTACGATTTAATTTTTTTATAAAAACACGGACTAAATTTTCTACCAGAAAAAATGATTTAATCAAAAAATCAAAAGACATCTTTTTTGTTGCCTTTTTGATTTCATCTCTTACGGTATCATTTCAAAACTGTTTGAGCTACTTTTGAAGTTTTAAGAGATTTACATTTTCGGTAGTTTTTTTTACTGTAATTCGGTTATAAATACACGTAGAGACTTTAAGCTTGGTAATAATACTTATATTGAACTTACCACTTACGTGGTAAAATTTCCGAAATCATCGAATGATTTTTTTTTTTTTTTTTAATAAACGTTTGAAATCAAATTCAAACGAAAATCACAAAAATAAAATACGGTACTTCAAATTATGTATTACCGAACTGCGCTCGGAATCGTCTTTCGTCAAGCAATGGTTTGTCGTTGCTTACAGATATAAAAGAAATAACCATATGAGACCTACATTGTCCACTTCCCGCGTACAACAGTAGACGCTCCCATCCCCAGTATCATCTGTTTTTGTTTTAATAGTGAATACATTAATATTTTTATAAAACAGTTTTCCAGATATGGCCAAACAGTAAAACATTATAACTACATAAGTTCATATTTTAGACACCATAATCTTGGTTCTTGTTCATTACCAAAACGATAAAAGCTTATGTGACAGAAAAAAAAAATGAGGTGCACATTACATAAACACACACGAAAAAAAAATGTATTCCAAAGGCAGCTTGTAGGTATATACGGTGGAAAAAATATTTCGAACGCGCTATCATAAAAAGGGTGTCTTCATACATAATTTAATACAATAAATGTACCTACAGGCTGAAATCCAAAACGTTTCTTGGGATACTCTGTGTATATTTTATGTCCATGTCGGTTCGCGTAGGTACGAAAAAAAAAAAAAACCCTACGGTAATAAACATATGCATGTAGGTGTATATTTCGCATTGAATATAATATTGTACTGATAGCATGGAAGATTCGGTATGAAAATTCCTTTTTTTCATTTGAGCTAAAATCCTATAGGCATAGAAAAAATGTTATCGGATATTATAAATTATCTATATAAAATTGTATTGAAACACAAATTCAATTTAACAATATCTATTTAAAACGAATTTAATGAAATCGAAACGCATAAATTAACATTCAATATAATACATAAATGATTCATGTCTAACAATCAAAAATATTCCGAAATATTAAAGGATACAACTTTGAATATTACAATTAATACAGCGCAATTGATTCGATAATGCGATTTACTATATTATAAAAATATTATACGTAAACCATTGAAACCGATCGTTTTTTTTTTTTTGTTAGTACTTGCACAATTGTGTTACTTAATAGTTTCTCTTTTTCGGTATTATTATTATTCATTGTTTTTATATTAAATTTTATATTTACTACCTTTATTTACCACCCTCTTATACACGTGAGAAATCGTACAGTTATAAAAAATTTGTACTTGTTTTGATATCTAATAACATTTAATAGAACATTTGCAATACAAATATAATATAGCGGAGCAAATTTTCGGTTTGACTTTAACATTAACGACAAACGAAACTGAGAATATTATGATTGTTACCAACCTTGTGAATGTATAGTTTATTTAATACACAACGGCATATATTATTTATATGAATGATCGATCGAAATGTTCGAACATCAATAAATGAAAATATGATACGTTTAAGATAACATCATTGGAAATAATCAAAACCAATGAAATCGGTAGCACCGCGACGTGACGTAAATATTTATCGTTTTACCTATAATTTTATTTCCGAGTTTTCTCAATTATTTTAAAAACTACTTGAAAAACTAAAAAAAATTACCTCTTTTATGTAACAACAAATTGAAATTTCGAAACAAATCGAAACAAGATTTCTGGTAGAAAAATTGTTCACAAACAGAAATTAAAAATAAAAATAACACACATAGTAAAACCGATAAATCCCCCGTTAAGCCCCGAACCTAAAATACAAAAAAATTAACTACAAATTGCATTGAAATCAATATATCCCTGGTTTCGCTCCGAAACAAATACCTGATTAAACGAGTTATAAGTATTTACAATTGTTACGATTAGAGACCGATTTTCTATTTCACAATTTTAAATTTTTACATAATCTAAAAATTGGTTGGTGCAAAAGACGAGTCCGTTTCTCACTCTCTTTCTCTCACACAATGGTTCGCTACCCACCGTGTTGGATACTTTCACTCGCTCTATCTATTTTTTTTTTATTTATGGAAAATGCGCGTATCCAATATATTCACCCGAGGAGTTTGATATTAACACACAATGGCGTCTAAAAAAACTAAAATGCTTGTGCGTGCCAAGATGCAGAACGAATTTTTGCGATTGATTTGTAGTTTTAAAAATAATCCGATCGATAACGTTACAATTTTCGAAAACATGAGTGGAATATTTTCCATAAGGGTAAAACATTTAAAAAAAAAATAAAAATAATTATAAGTCTGTGACAAACTTTTGTGATGAAAATTTGAATGTTATTTGTCGCTACCCACCGTCTCGGAAACATTAAGAATTATTTCCCGTATAAGGACGCGTCACGGTTTGTGTTTATATTAAAAGAAACTATATCGCTGGATATTAAGAGAACGTAGGTACAGTATAACGTGAATACTCCCGGAGAACGTTGTGAAACCATCATCGTTACGGTTTCGTCGGTCTTTCGGATTAAAATGAATATTACGCGTTTTGATTCCCAAAAGTAATATTACTCACTGGCATACACGAGCTTTGATTTTCGTCCGACATCAAAGTGAAAAACACCGCGATAGGTACGCTGAATTATTTAGCGAATTATTTTACACTAAACACACGGCATTTCGTTTATAATATGCTGTTTATGTAAATAATAACCGTCGATATTTTAAACATTCCGCCGGAAAACTCCGCACGCATAATATACCGAGCGGTGGAGAGACGGGAGGGGAGGGGGGCAGCCGTTCTAAAAACGATTTCCGCGTGACGAAAAATACGTTTTTCGATTGTTTCGTTTCCCGGACGACAGTTTCGGGACATTCGCCGGCCGCGTTGTCGTCGCGTGACGCGCGGTTTCAGAAACAGCACGCGCCCCGGGGTTTTCAAGAACACGACACGGCGATATCGTTACGCGAACGGCCGTTATGCAGAGACTTCGGCGGCGAACGCGCATTTTTTGTTCCGTCTGTTTTACGTTTTTCGAAACATCGGCCGGTCGGACCGATTCGGACGAACGGTTTACGCCGCCCGCGGGCAGGTCACCGTTGCGGGCGAACCGTGCGAACGGCGTACCGGCGGGATAATCGTTTAGTTCGCGTTGCGCTATTCGGACACGCGCGTTTATCGACGTTTCCGTATTATCGCGCGCGTCCGCGGACGAACCCGCGCGTCTCGCGGGTCCGTCGGTAACAAAACGCTCGCGGTTCGCGCGCCGACGCGATGTCCGGGGACGCGGTCTCTCGTCCGCCCGGTGAGTCAACAGTCCTGGTCCGGCCGTTCGGCGCGGTACGGCGTTTGATTCCGGACGGGCGAAACCGAGCGATACGCGAAGAAAAAAAAAAAAAAATTTCAACCCCCACCCCCCGGTCGTCGGTTCGTATCCCGGTGCCCGCCGATCGGCCGGCGCCGCGCGAGGGCGGTTAATGAACGCGCACGCGGTACGCACCGCGGCAACAATAACAATGACACTCGTGCGACGCGACGGGATAAACGCGCGCGGTCCCGCCGACATTGTTCTCGCCGGGGGGGGGNGGGGGGGGGGGGGGGAACGCGCGCACGAGCGCCGCTATTGTTTCGCGCGGCGCGCACAACGGATACGTTGCGAGACCGTAACGTGTCATCTCCCGCGGCATCAAAAGCGCGCAGAATTCAAATCTTCGCGCCGTGAATTATACCGGGAACCGGGCCGCGGCGATGATTAACGATCATTGCGCCCCCCGGCAATAATAACAATAATAATAATAATAACGGCGACGGCGACGATGACGACACTATACGCCGGCGCGTACGCGTACCTCACTCTCGGCGCACGCGACATAATAATCGCCGGCCGGAAGACCGGACGGAACACGGCGCGGGTGCGGCCGGCGGCGGGTCGTACGTTCGTCGCGCGAAACGCGGATTTTGGATTGCAGCGATTACGTCGGCCGACCGTTCCCCGCGCGTGTTCGGCCCGCGGATTCGAATCGTTTTCCGGCCGACGGTCTCGTGCGCCGAGCACGGCCGCTGCGATGTCGCGGTACCGCGAAAACGCGCCAAAACGAAAACGTACTATGCCGAAGAACCCGCGCGTTCGACGTCGGTTTTTGAAATTCCGAGCGAAGCGAGGACCGTATTGGTTTTACAATGGCGTTTCATTTTTTTTTTTTCTATTCCGTGACCAATATTTCCAGCCGAAAAATCGCTCTAGTGTACCGAGTGTAACACGATTTTCTTAAGGAATTTCTCACCTGGTTATTCTAATTGGCACTATAAGAGAGTTGTTTTTTTTTTTTTTTTTTGATTTTCATAATAATAGGGAAAAGTAAAAAAAAAAAAAAAACAACGAGAAAGGAAAACTGATGGATTTAAGGCGTCGAGGATTCCTTTATTTTGAATTGTGGAGCGAAGTAGCTTACGGTTTTACAAAGCTGTTTATTTATTTGTTTTTCCGTACAAAACTTTTCAACAGACGACACTGCTCCGATTCACAATGATAGCACTTTTTCCGAACGGAAACCCGATTGGGGTGATACTTTATGGTTGTCATTATTTGATTTTCTCGGCTGTTTTTATGATAATAAACAGAAAAGACGTTATTAAAGAAAATATATTATGCGTATGCAATTATTTCACCGTAGTATGGCATTTATATTGTTGATAAAGCAACATTATCAACTGAACTCCACTCAGAATCGTTTTGCTTACAGATATACATTAAATTACCCATAACAGTGGTTGCACCCGTTTCCATTACCATAGGACAGCTTTTTATATCTATATTTATTTGGTCGATTTACTCGATTCCGTACACGCGGGGCTGAATTCGTGGTACAATAATACAGCCAAAAAATATGAATACAATAATAATTTGTAAAACTCCGCATTATTTCGGAGATGACTGCGAGAAAATGGACGAAACGAAATAGTTGTACTATTTCGTCCGCTACAATCTGGGATTTTACGATGTAATAAAATTGTGGTTTTTTTTTTTTTTCCGTATCTGGTGCGCATGGGTGTATTGATCGCGGTACGGAATATTCGTGTAACTATTTTCAAATATTCCTAGGCTGCAGGGTCGCGCGTCAGGATCACTTTTTTCACTATACATTTATTTGAAAAAGAAAAAAACAACACGGATCGATAAAAACAAAACAAAAAAAAAAAAAAAAATGTTTTCAGTATACTACAGTTCGTCCATATTAACTCTATAACTTTAAAATCAACACCGCTATTTTGCAGGCTTATAAGGCACACGGCGGTGATCATTACACTGGTAATGGAACATTTAATGTACGGCGTAAATTATTCATCCGAAATATAAATGTTACGTCAAATCAGTTACCATTGTTACAACATCGGCCGTTATTGAAGTGGGTACAAACGTTTCGATAATCCACGACGGATAAAAAAAAGTTTTATCAGATCGTTAACTCTGGTCATAACATTAATCGTTATCTGTACGGCAATTTCGGTATTCCGCGATGTCGAGAAGAGTAAGTGTATTTCGCGTTAAATTTCTATTGAAGGCGGTTGAAATAAATATTACTAGATATACGAATATAATTTTTATATTATCGTCGGACAAATACGACTTTTTTTTTTTTTTTATGTACACATATAATTTTTCATACCGTATTTCGTTACGAGGTTTTTTTTCTAGAACAAATCTAAGATAGCTATGGCGGGGAAATGGTACTCGTTCACGGACGAGTTGTCGTTGGACGAAGAAAATTTTTTCACATTGGTCGAAAATTGTGACGTGTCAGGCGTTGAAAAATACATGGCGACCTACCTGGTAAACTTAAACATGAAAAATTACCAGGCTATCACGCCGTTGCATTTGGCCATTCAGAACGACTGCGAACCACTGGTCGATCTGTTCCTCCGTCAAAAAGGCGAGTAAAAACACGTTTCCCCGTTTCTATAGTTTCGTTAATAGTCAAAAAGGTCAAACATCCGACGCGACGTACGGATATACAGAGTACCTATTGTCCGGCGCATACCTACAAAACCAAATTTATTTTTTTTTTTTTGAGAGGGGGGGAGTTAAGGTTTTTAATGTTAAACCAATTATGTTTCGTCGCGTAAACACACTTCATAAACATTTTCATGATAGTTCAGGTTAAGGGTTTATCTCTAACAACCCTCCTCTCCCTTGTATACGCGAATAGGTTTACCAGTAAAACACCACCCGTAAAACTGAAATAGGCAAAACGAAATATTTCACGAGTATAGACCAATATAAAGGCGGTGGTTCCTCACCGACCTCGTGCATTTTGACATTTTCGGTCTTCGCATTATATCTCGTTTGGATTGTATAAATGTTCTACTCTATGGAGGGGGGGGAATAGAAAACATCCACGGAAACTTCACTTGCCGCAAGAGGCGACACATGCGATTGTGCCGATAGCCGGTAGAAAAATAGAATAGCGAATAGAGTGTAGCAGAGAGTAATGGAGTGTATGCTTAGGCGGATGAGTGGAACAACGACGAGAGACGATTGGATATGTCGTTAGAGTGCACAAGAGACAGCTTCGATAGTAGAGAAAATGAGCGAAAATAAACTGAAATGGCCTGGGCGATCTATAACACTGTCTGTAATACGTGTATAGTGTTTTCGTTTTATCAAAAAATGTTCGCGGCATTTAAATCCAGACCCTATACGTGTGCTGCGTTAGTAATTTGTGTTTCTCATGCGCGCGTTTTTGTTGAGTATATTCGTGCGGTTGCACGGCGGGGGAGTTGAGCGAATCCGCGAATGAAAGCTCGACGCATTGATTAGAAATCGGGTTTTTTTTTTTTTTTTCCGGGATCGGGTCTTACGATTTATTCAAAAATCTCTATTATCCGGTACGCGTCGGCCCGCTGGAAATCGTCGGGCGCGCCGCTGTTTGTCTAATGTTCCGTCGATAATTTGTACGCGACCCACGCAGGCGTCCGGATCGGCGACTCGGTGCTGTACGCGATTGCACACGACAACCTAAACCTGTTGAACCGATTGCTGGGGTACGTGGACGTGCACGGTGGCAAGGGCGCGCTAAACGCCGACGCGGCGAATGACAACGAAGACGACTCGGACGAGTTCAGGCCGTTCATGACTGCCCTCATGTTGGCCGCGCAGTGCGGCCAGTACGAGATTGTCGAGTACCTGTTGAGCCACGGCCACAGGATCGACAGGCCGCACCCGACGCGATGCGCGTGCGAGGACCGGTGCTCGGACGCGGCCCGGCTGCGGCGCGGCCTCGACGCGGTGGCCGACGGCTGTAAGCGGTTGAACACGTACCAGGCCATCAGCAACCCGACATACGTGTGCTGCACGTCCGCCGACGACCCGATACTCGTCTGCTTCGAGTTGCACGACGAGCTGCTGGAGTGCGGCGCCGCCGAACAGGTGTACGCGTCCGTGTACGCGGGAATGGCTCAACAGGTAATTGGGTTTACGTACGCGGTAAATCGAAACGCGTGTAAGCGAAATTTGTTAAACCGAAAACCGAAGCGATAGAAACAATGTTAAGTTATATTGTTTTACACTTTCCGCTCTTCCGAATACATTTCTCGTCGGCCCGACTCGACGGATTTTTAACGAAACGGAAGCTTGTTTTTTCTTATTGAATTTCGCAGGTGCCGCTCGTTTCTGACATATTTTAAAAAAACTAATTATGAAAAAGTTCTCCGACTTATTGAGTGTCTAAAAATTTTGTTTGTAACCGCTTTAATTAAAAAAAAAAACCAACACGCTTTTTTTGATCCAAACGGTTTTCTTGTTATGTTACTGTTTTTTTTTTTTTTTATTTATTTATTTATTTGAAAAACATCCCGGTGACAGTTCACAATATTGATGGTTTGAACCGATAAAAAAAAATGTTCAATTTATACGATTTCGTGTTTCTTCTTACTTTAGGTAAGACAATTCGCGGTGGAGTTGTTGGTAAACTGCCGGACGTCGGACGAGGTTAAGGTATTGTTGCGTAACTGGGACGGATGCAAACTGAAAGGACGGTTTCCGTACCCGAGACTCATCACGGCCATGGACCACGGCCAAAAGGAGTTCGTGGCACAGTCCAAAGTCCAACAGGTGTTGGAGACCGAGTGGATCGGCGATTGGATCGAGTGGAAGTCATACTCAACGACCTGGAGGCTTTTACACGTGCTCCTGCGGTTTTTAATGTCACCGGCGATCGTGTTGATGGGCTTATTGGCACCCGACTCTAGTCTGAACCGGAGAAATCGTCTGCCGATCAACCGGATGTTCAACAGCCTGGTTGCGTACTCGGTGTTCTTGGTGCTGCTCTTTTACCATTCGCACATGGATAAATTACAAATGCGTAGGGGTTTTCCAGAATCGCCGACCAGGTTGCCGATAGCCGTGTTCGTGTTGGGTCACGTGGTCGAAAAGATTAAGCTTCAGAGGTTGCACGGTTTCAAACGATACTACAAGAACATGTGGAACTGGTTCGACACGGTCAAGCTGGCGCTGTTCTCGTTGGCGTTTCTGTTCTGGACGGCCGCGGAGTTACAGACCAAAGAGGTGGACACGGAACTGGACCGCAAGTACTGGCACTGGGCCGACCCGCAGCTGATAGCCGAAGGTCTGTTCACGATCGCTACCATAATGGCGTACTTGCGACTGCTGTTCCTGTGCCAGCTCAACTACTATATCGGGCCGATGCAGGTTTCGCTGGGCAAAGTGCTGACCGATTTCGTAAAGTTCGCGTCGTTTCTGATTATCATAATGGTCGCGTTCACTTTCGGACTGGGCACGTTGTACGCGTATTACGCGGGCATGAAGAAAATGGACCCGGAGTCCGGTGCGTTGACCGTGCAAGAAAACTCGTTCGTCTCGATACCGGACACGTTCAACACCCTGTTCTGGGGTATATTCTGCATGGCGTCGTTGGATTCGCCGAACGTGATCGTCGGGAACGTCGGCGGCGACGGCGCTTTGCTGGAGACGCAACAGCATTACTTCACCCAGCTCGTGGGTTACGGGCTGTTCGGCGTGTTCGAAGTGCTAATGGTGGTTGTCATGCTCAATATTTTCATCGCCGCCATGTCCATCACGTTCCAACGGGTGTCCGACAACGCCGAGTACGAATGGCTGCTCGGTCGGACCAAGGTGTACGTGAACTATATGCTGCTGGACAACCTGCCGCCGCCGTTTAACCTGTTGCCCACCACCGCGACGGTGTCCCGGACGTTTAAATCGATGTCGGTCAGGTTTAACGGCGGCTACGCCGAAATGGACGACGCGGACGACGCAGCCGTGAACGGCTCGGCCGAGTACCGGGGCCTGATGGTCGAACTCATCAAACGGTATTTCACGCACCGAAACCAGCCGTAACGCGTAACGGACGGCTACGCCACATTGACGTTTCCGACTCGGTCCGACAACGCGGTCTTGTTTAGACCACGCGATATCCGAGTACGTTTATCTTAAATCGGTTCTCAGAAAGCGTTAAACGGGCTCAACGGGTTTGCGGGCCGAATCAGTTTTCGATCGGCCAAACGATTGGCCGCGAATACGCGGTAAATCCAGATGACCCGGCAACGATTTACTGTCGCTAGACAAAAATATCGTAATCGACCGTACCGATTATTAAAATAATAATAATAACAATAATAGTTCTCTTGTCCGCAAAATTATAATCCGTGCCACCGAGATAAATCAACAAATACAAAATTTAGTTAATGTATCCAAAAAATACCAAAAACTTTCCCGCCCCCGCTAGATGTCCCGTCTGTCGTTGCTCGGGCCGATTTTTTTTTTTTTTACTATTTCAGCCGGATCAGCGAGGTGACCCACGAACAAACAAAAATAAAACAAATTTTGAACCCCGTTTTTACGGAGCCGAAAAAGTTTTATCGAATTTTATGTGCTTATTTTATTTTATTTTACTTGTTTCAGAATTCGATGACCGTGGCTCAAAACTACGGTCTCAACGGTGACTCGGAATAAGGAACATTATTTAACGGCCGATAAACCTAGTATAGTAGTAGTTCTAACATACTGTTCAAAAGCCCGCAGCGTTTGTATTATCTATATTTAATTTTGAATGTAATTATCGTTAGCGTCGTGTTAGTACTATCGTATAACGCATGATGTATGATATTTACGAACGGAAAAAATCAATATTATATGTAATATTAAAACTAATATTTATTATAAAAAAAAAAAAAAAATATCTTCGATACAATCTGTAATACCTAAATTTTACTTGATATTTGCACCTAATGACACCATAAGTTATTTGGATGTAACTTATTTAAGTCGGGATCGGGGGAAAAAAAGTACTGCAAAATTAGAATACCGCTCGCCGAGCCGCCACACAAATAATGCTCCACTGCTCTCCCCCGATAGAACCTTAAAAGTGGAATATCTCGTCAATAGATAAGCGGAAATTAAAAATGTCAGTACTATAAGTTATTTTAACTAATACTCCATCTATCTATGGATTTTTAATATTGAAAATGAAAATTAGGAAGTCCTTTCACCCCCCGAAAATTAGGGTTATAAAAACAATTTGTTTTTTTAAATATTCGAAACAAAATAAAATTTTAAAAAATAAATACTTTCCAAGATAACGTTTAAATCAAAAAATGACCCCTTTAAAGTACCTCCTAACTCCTCAGTAAAATTTCCTTTTAGAAACATTAATATCATAATTTGGAGCGAAATTGCTGGTTGAAAAATTCTATACAAGGCAAATTATCGTAATATTTTAATAATATATTTCTTAAAATTTCCTGTTTCTTTTCCGTTTTTTTTTTAGTTTTTCCAAATTTTATAAGAAAACTCTTGAGTTAATCGAAAAATGACCTCTTGAAAATACTTCCCTACACCGAAATCCTTTCAGAAAAAGTGATACGCTTTAAAATCTGAGTACATCTCCTAGGAGAAAATTTGTTCACAGATAAAAAAAAAAAAACGAAAAGAAAACATCTGGGTAAAACTTTTTACCTACACTTAGAATCTAATATTACGGAAATTATCTATCCTTAAGTATTGAAAGTTATCGACGCTACGGTTTGGTTTAAATTAGATTGTTAACTACTATGTGTTTCCGGCCAAAAGCCGAAATATGACGTTTCGTCTTGGTATTTTTGAGGTTTGCTACAATTTGGTTTCACCTATAACATACGCTGAATTATCTTGTATCGTATACTTAGTTACTTATATTTCCTACCTATTCACTTAAGGTAGCCTACTCACGGTGCCAAGTATGTACGGGTATTAATTAACTATATAAATGATAAAATATTTAAGATTTATTTTAATTATATTTGTATTAGGTTTTTTTTTTTGCAGTTTATAATTTGGTTTTGAATTTCGAATTACACAAAAAATGAAGTGAAATGATTTTTTTTTTAAATATTACAACACACATTTTTATGGGTATAATATAATATTATTGTACTAAACTACAGCGAGAAAAAGTTGGAATAAAAAAAAAATATATACTAATGGTTTACGAATAAATTGATACTCTTGTTGTTTTCAGGAGAGAAAGTGAGTGACAGAGAAAGAGGAGGGGAGAGAAAAAAATGATAAAAAAATATTCAACTTTTGGAACGTGTGACACGAACAATATCATTAATGTGACTGCATATTTTTTCGCAGTTATAAATTTTATATTTTTCAAAAGTAAGTATAAAACGATAATAATAACGGTATTACGGAGTACACGCATAGGTATTATAATTGTATACAAATAATAATTTAAAATATGCAGTAGGTAGTTATTATAGAAAATAAAGCTCATTGATCTACTCACTAAAAAAAAAATAAAAAACAAATGACAGAATCTAATTTAAAAAAAGAAACAAATTCTTTCGTTATTTTTTTAAAATTATTTTTGATCCCATAATTTGTGCTTAAAAAATACCCTTTTTAACGTGTAATATATTGTAACTAGATAATAAGTATCGTAAATATTATTATTTTCTTAAACTAAATTACAGAACTACAGTTTAGGTTTGTAACTTAATTTTAGTGGAAATATTGCTGATTAGAGTTTAGGACTTAAAATCAACGAAACAACGTTTAAAAAATATCACTATAAGCCTTTTAAGGGCCGACGTAAGCACTTGAAAAATATTTAATACGTAAAAAACAAATAAACAATAGAATAAAAACATTTTTTGAAAAAACTATCGAAATAAACAATAGGAAAAAAACCTTCAAATGTCATGTTGTAATTCTTGAAACTTAAAACTACACTCGTGAATATGTAACGCTCTATGACCAACGACAACCGATGCGACAAGTAAACAAGATAAC
The DNA here is from genome assembly GCA_902439185.1 of Cinara cedri. Classification (NCBI taxonomy): domain Eukaryota; kingdom Metazoa; phylum Arthropoda; class Insecta; order Hemiptera; family Aphididae; genus Cinara; species Cinara cedri. The sequence goes on from CABPRJ010002395.1 coordinate 650,544, forward strand.
TTTACCATACGAACACGTGTTAGAAATGGAGTATGAAGAAAAAGTGTTTAAAAATTATAGGTGGAATATCTGAGCTTTCGTTATTGGCTTACGTAAACACAAAGAAGAAAATACGAAAAAAAAAAAACAAAAAAACAAAAAAACTAGTAAAAAGTATTTGTATTAAAAAATTATCGAAACGAGCCAAATAAATCACATTCAAATTGCGAGTTTGAAGTCGTTGTAATATGCTGTATGTTATTTCCAATAACACTGTGCTAGATTAATGTCTAGTCAAAAAAAAAAAATTAACAAATGCTTTTAGTCCTAAGCCCCGCTTATAATGTGATAGTGTTTAGGGAATCTACGAAACATTAGAGGACCATACAATCTAAACAGATAGAACTCAGCCTATTCTGTAAGCGTAATTTTCTCCGCCGACTGATTTTTACATAACATTACGATTCGAATCACGAAGTCCTAATATAACGAGTATAACCGTCAACGTCGTGATGCACAGCTGTACAGCTGCAGGGTTAATGGTGAAATTAATCTTTACATAAATAATGACGTAAAGACTTATTTAAATAAGGTTTTTACATAATAATTGTACAGTATATTTTCCACCTCCTCAATTCCTCCTCCCTCCAACCCATCGACAAACAATAAATATTGGATACATCTCATAACTTTAAGTAACCCAAAAGAGTAACTGAGAATATGATGTTATTCTTTTGTTGTTTTATTATTCTATGAATATCAACTATACCATAAGTCGTTCGTTTTCTATACATGTAATATGTGTACGAAAAATAAACCGTTACCAGTTGACCTTGCCAAAAAAAAAAATGTCGACGGACAACAGAAAATACGTATAACATCTATACAAGGAATTTTTTATTTTTTCGACCGACGCACGTCTGATATCTGGATAAAATATATAAAGGGAAAACAATACCCTTTTCGCGTACATTTATTGCATAATTTATTGATTACTTGTATTTCTGAAATATCTTAGTAAATCTATATGCGTTATAATATCACGTTTGTTTCCGTCCCTTAAAATGCATTTCTCTAAACATATACTCGCATACAGTTAAAATTGTAAAGCGCAGCCAGTATAATTATACTAATAAACCAGTTATCTATTTTAAACGTTTAATTTAAATACTATTGTATTACGCGGTATTATATTATATCTGCAGATCTATGGCGTAGAAATTTTCATCCGCGACGGAAATCGTTTTCTTGCTTGCGTGCGCGGTGTTTGATAAAATATTTTGTACACACGCGCGCCCCTATAACACATACATACTCGACCAGAATAACGACTATTTTAGCGGGTACAGAAACACCTTATTGTGGAAAGTGCACACATTATTGTTTGGTCGTGCGATAATGAAGTTTTGTAAATCCGTTCGGATTGTCCGATACGATACGTCGAACACGTAGGCACTACCTACCCATCTATTCCCTACCTCGTGGGAATGGGGCGAATCTGGTGGATTGTGTGTGTGCGCGTGTGTGTGTGTGTGTGCGTGTGTGTGTGTGTGTGTGTGCAAGTGTGCGAGTGTGTGTGCGTGAACCCTACTAAGTGGTTGCGGGTAGGGTGCTTTAGAGAGGGTATAGAGAAGGTTTTAACGAATAAGAAATTATGGTGGCCGACGAGAGGTGACTGTTTGATAAATGATGGCAATAAATCCAAAGACGGTTTCTGCGGTGGCGGCGGGAGGGTACTGTGTGCTTTTGTGGCTTCGCGTCTATGGACGAGAGACCCGGTAAATTTCTTCCTTATTCAATCCTCAGAGCCGGTCGTACATCCCGCGGCCTCTATACGTCGTTGCATTTCACCCACGAGATAATAATACATGATTACGATTAATCAATGCTTGCGGGGGAAAAAGGTAAAAGAAAATACTCGAAAAAGAAAACCCATACCTTTATACCACTCATGTATAGGTTCATGACTGAAATCTAGAGTTTATTAACATGCCGAGGACGAATATAAATATAACAGTGCACACAGTTTTGAAGATAAAAATTGACCGAACTGAAAATATCAAAGAAAGTCGTTAAAAATTTTAGACTAAACGTATTATTATCTTTATGTAACGGTACTTTAAAAATAACATATTTAGGTAAAGCCTAAATTTCTACCTTTCTGTATTTTCTACCAGAAATCTGACTGGAGAGATACTTTAAAGAGATCTTCTTTTTATTTGTCTCAGGTGTTTTTGCAACAACTGTGAAAAACCGAACAAATCTGAGAAAAAACGGGAAAATATATTAGTAAATATTACAGTCTTCTTTTTCTGTGAACAACTTTTCCACCAGCAATTTTGCTCCGATTTACAATTATAGCACTTTTTATAATATGAAATCTGACGGGTTTAATAGAAGTAATACGGAAATAGATTGTGGCAAGCAAAGAAGGGGAATCAATTTTGTTGTTGGATAGGAGTTTAGAGAAGAAGAGAATATTTGCATTATATCTGCGATCAGCGAGGTTAATCAAATGAAGTACTCGAAGGACAGGAGAGTAATCGCGGGGCTAGATTATTGGTTTATTGTTTTATAGGTCGATTGACGTGATAAATGTAGATTAAATTTCAATATGATATTCATCAGTTTCTCGCATGATAGGGGTGTTTTTTAATTATTACCATCTCTAACCGGGAGATACAACTTTGTATTTAAATTGAGTTAATGTAGAGGACGTACCCTTTTGGGGTTTCTAACTTTTATCGTCCGTTCAATTCATTTTCAAGCTTAAATTTTGCATTTTGATTTCTATTTTTTTTTTTTTTTTTCGAGTATACGTAATATACGCGTAAACCATAGTAGTATAATATTGTTATAGAATATTTCTATATTATAAAATAGGCGGGAATGAATTCGTCTCTAGTAATGGAGTTATTATGCCACCCGCGGGTGTTTTTATTTGTATAGATTATTTTATCTAAATTGCCACAATTGCTTTAATTAAACGGTCGTAATTATAATAGTATGTCAATATTACATTATTAGCCTATACTGATTTTATAGTTGGTACTATATTATAACTACAAATTCGCGTTTATTACTCGTTAATATATGGCCTGTCCGCTTGTCTCAAGTATACAATATAATATATAGTGTTTGTAGACGATTTATTAGGGTAGGTATGTCAGTTTTGTAGGTTGTGGAAAGGCAGTCGTCCTATTATATTATTATATTTAGTCAATTGAAACATTTTCTATCGAGAACCATAAAACTGGTTTTTATAAAATTATAACTGACCGAATTTATAGTAGACGTCAAAAAATCTTTGACACGCTTCAATTTTTAAAACGATGGTTTTTAAGCGAAGCAAGCAGGAATGTATTGGTTTTACTATGATGTGGTTGATTGTTTGTCGATTAAATGCTCTTCTACCAGAAACCTTGCTCCAGTTAAAAACTTTATAAGAAATTTCTTGTAGATATCTTTTATCTAGTGCACTAATATGGCTTTTATTGATTTTCCAGGTAGTTTTCTTAATAAATAAGAAAAATTAGCACATGTTTACATAATTATTGTAGTTTCTGGGTCACCTTAACAACAACGAAAAAAAATACGACTCAGAATCGTTCTTCATAAACAATGGTTTGTTGTTAATGTAATTTAAATTTGTCTACATCCTCTTCTTTCCGATTTCCTTTCTAAAACAGTGGCACACTTATCAATAGTAACTATGAGCCTTTAAGGTGAATATCTTATTTACTCTAGAATCGATTCCTTTATATGTATGCATGTAATTATAAATCAACTTAATTCTTAAACGTTATAGTTTTTGCCAACAAAAAAATATACTGAAAAACATTAAATATTTTTAGTATTTATGCGTTGTTTAATATTATTTTGACGTTTTGCATTTACGATAATAAAATTTCATTTAAGGTGTATTATTATTATGATTATGTATTCGATTAAAAAAAAATATTTGTTCGCTTAAATAACAATATTACATGAACACTGAATAGTAAATTTTGTATACCAATTTTCAATAACCTCGCATATTGCAAATATTGACTTTGATTTTTTTCGTAGCACACAAACATAATAAGTATATTAACTATATTAATATTTAATGCTTAAAGAGTTTTTTTTTTTTTTATACAAACATTTTTCCTAGCGAAAATAATAATATATTTCGTTCTTCTTAAAATATTGTTTACAAAACTTATTGCGTAGATGTACGTTAAAAATTTGTCAGTGCGCAGTTAAAGAGAATCGATTTTGCACATTTTTCATTATAAATTATAAGTACCTAACTTAAATTAGCATTCTGTTTTATTAGTATAAAACAATAATATATAGCATTATTTTGAATTCTATCCACAACGAATGAAAATAAGTTGTGAGTTTTATAAAGATGTTTTCTTCCCGGAAAACACTTTTTCGTTAAGTAAAAATGTCCCGATTTTTTCATGGAGCCCCCTTAAAAGAAAGATAATTTCCGGCATTATTATTGTTAGTATTTATCGACATTTTCAACGGTTCAAAGATTCGCACTTTTTTTTTCTTTTTGGTTTTTTTTTTTTCCGTTGATTTCCGGGTTACATTGGCAACAAGAGACAAACACAACCGATACTATTTTGTTCCAGGATCTTAATTTTTAATGATTTATCGTTATATGATTAAATGAATAAAACAAATTACGTTACACAGTATACATCCTAATTTTCCAACTACCAACCAGCAAAAGTGACCAATCCACGGTGCAAAGTGTGTCAGACTTATTTTTTCTCATTATGATTATAACTCACAAGTAAAGCCGTTAATATATTTTAGCTAAATGTAAAACGTATTTTTTGGATTCTGAGCGAAACGAGGAACGTATTTATTGGTTTTATCTGTGAACAACTTTTCTACCAGAGATCTAACTCCGATTTTTAAGTTAGCGTATTTTCTAAAAACAAATTTTACCTAGGTATAACTTCAAGGAGATAATGATAAAATCAGAATTTGTGCGTACGCATAATAACCGTACCTATGTATGAGTCTTTAGGTATTGCTTTATCACGATTCGACGAGGTATAACTAATATTGTGGTCGTTATTTGTGACATTTTCGAGCATTTTTAGTGAGTATTTAAAATGCATTTTTTAAGATTTTTATTGCATTAAATTTATAACCTCAATTTATGATACCGTTGTTGTATCTGTAAAGTTATAATTTCCTTACGTGCAAAAAGTGCATTAACTGTTAATGTGTGTTTAAATAAAAGTAATTCAATAACGTGATATGTATGCGTCATCTGCTTTCGCAGGTATACATAATATACTAGTGTTTTCAATTTAATTTCAATAGATGACGGTGTTCAGTACCAAAACAGAACTTTATATTATTATTTACAAATATTTATTTTACCAACAGTTTTTTAAAATATTGCTTAAGAAAATAATTTTTCTGTAAAAGAAAGTTTGTCGGAATAAAATTCTGCTATAAAAAGAATACGAGAAAAAGACGTAGTAATTTCACAGAGCATTGTTAGTACTATTTTACGCGTAGCGTGTATTTATTACGAAAAAATAAATAAATATTTCATTTTTAAATTTTTCCGGAAAGAAAACCCCATACCTATTATTATACGACTGAAAATAATATAAGAACAAAATATTCTTACGTTCGCGTAATAAATACAAATGGAGCAGGTGTCTTTTGGCTTCTGGTTAATCCCTTTAATTTTTATTATTCATCTAAAACGAGTCCAAGGGGAAATCGTTCTGAAAATGTGCAAGTACCCATCCTGTACCTACACCATGGTAGTATATAGTGTTACACTCGGGCAATGATTTTGCAGTATTAACAGAAGAAGATGCCACGTACGTCCGGATAAAAAGTATATTAGACAAAATTGCCACGTAACCCAATGATAATAATACAAGGCAAATTGACTAGCGAGGTAAAAACGTAGGTATAATAATATAAAGTAGTTGAAAAGTACAAATTATATTAAAACAGTTTTGAAACGTCTACCAGCGCTCTGTGATAACATTTATTTTCTTTTTACATTACTCGAGATGGTGTTTTTAGTTTTGTGAAGTTGAAACAATAATTATTGTATACTGCACCAGCCAGCCGTGTAAATTCATAACATAATAAATTACAATACTTAAACGAAAATCAATGATCTCAGTGGCAAATCATGGGCGTAAGTGGTGGGCCAAATATTTTTAGTGGCGAAAAAAGTGGCAACGCTATCATTATTATTTGCGTTAGGCTTCAATAAAACCTTAAAGGAGATCAGTAATATTAGTTATTTTGAAAAATTTAAAAATTTTTTTCTGAAACCGATATCAATACCATACTGTATTTTAAGAGAAATTTATTCTAAGCGTTTCAAATACTACATTTCTAGTAATAAACTAAGTATACAAGTGCTAACTTTAATAAGAAAATTATGACGAGCCGGCCAGCGCTTCAATCACCTCGTCTGGCGAGCCACCGTTTGATGATACTCCGAAAAATCGAACCTCATTACCTGAACCCTATTTTTTATTGACTTTCCGCTAAAAATAGAGGCTATTTCAATGCGTTGTTGTAATAAGAGTGTTGTAAGTGCATATCTTGTTCCCGCTATTTTTAAACATTTCTAGCGGCTCCATTTGAGCCATATGAGATCAAACACGGGAATTAAAGTTGTTTTGCAGCCAAATTAAAACGATAAAAATTGAGCTGAATTTCATTAGGTAGGCAGTGTGAATTTAACCATGTCGTTACGGCTCATATTTTACACCCCCTACTGACCCTTCAAACGAAGCCAGGGGGATGAAATGTTTATATGCGTATAATAAGTACTAAAGATTCGCTTTATAGGTATTTAAATTCTATAACCTCACTCTGATAAATTTTATGTTCAAATTTCACTATTTTTCTTTTTTTCAGAAGTAGTATAATAAATTGTAGTACAGTATGATAGGTATGTTGTATTATATCGTATGGCATTCGGTTATTTATTGTTTTAGAAACAGTATGTCTATTATACAAATGAGGTGACGGGAAATTCGACTCTAGCGACTCGTTTTTTTTTTTTTTTTTCTGTCTCGTTCAATTTTTTATTTATTTATTTTTTTTTTTTTTACAGCTACTACACATCTATACGCTTAATAAAACGTTTAGTGCTGATGTAAAAACTTGATATACGGCAAAACGTATTGTATAGAGATGAGGGCGGGGCACTACGCGGAATATTGCCGACTAAGATAAAATCAGTGGTAAAGTGCGTTAATAATTGATTAATGTATACGTCCGCCGCCGGGGCTACTGCAGCAGAGGGACGGCTTACATTGTGTCGTACAAGTTGAGAAGGGTCGCCGCGGCGAATAAAATAATAATCGCGCGGAAATTAAATCGTTAAAATTAATAATAAACCGCGGGATGTGCGCACTGCACCCAGAGATATTTTAATAATAATATTATTACGGCCGTTACGGACCTGCCGACGACGACCAGACGCCGAACGGTCCGGTTTTATGTACACGACGGAAACAAACCAAGGTACACGTCTGAAATTCGAAAATAATTTATATTTTTTTTTTTTTTTTATTCGGTTGGGTCAGGTTACCCAACACCGGTGTGTTCAGTTTATTAAAGGACCGATTATGACGATTTCAACGGGACTTCCGAAACAAAAGGCGAAAACGTTCCGGATCCAATTTATGAAGTGGGGGGAGGGCACGGAGGTGTTCGGCAAATAAACTTTCAAAACACCGTGAAATAGTGCAGTTTCATTGTTGAGGATTTATTAATATTAACGTCTTAACAACGTTCGTCATCATCAATCACGGATAATTTACTTGAATACGTAAATTTGTATTAGAACGCGGATATTTATTTCTCGTTAATTATCATTTCTTTCGATCCATCCCACAGTTTATACGCGTTCAACAGAGCCTACAACCGTGTGGTTTACAGTTCAAAGCGTGCAGTGCGGAAGTGTAGAGTTTAAAATTTCGTTGTTGTAAAAAAAAAATAAAAAAACTGTTCTCAAATGAAAAATTATTATTTTAGAAGATTTTTCTAGAGGCCTGCGATTTTCACGGAATACCTTAATTGTCGGTTTTTTAGACGTGGGTACTCTTAAAACGTCCAGAAAAATCCAAACTACTTATAGAAATATTTGACAATTTCGAGTTTTTATTTGGTTTTTTCGGAGGTGGTTCTCGTTATATTCCGGTAAAGGCACATCACGCGAATAAAATCGTTTTAAAAATTTTTTTTATCAACACGTCGCGTGAATTATATTTTTGATACGTATATAACACTACGACTCCGGTATCATAAACCATAATATTTATACCGCGGTAAACACGATACTGGATAATATAGTAGTCGTAGTGAAATCAAAGCAATAATTCATAGTCCGCGTTTAATAATAATAATATTATAATATATTACTCATATAAAATAGTGTCTGGCGGCGACACAAGCGTTTCCGCCATTATCGGATATTTTAACGGCCGAGCTTTTATTTATATCGTATTTTTCCGCGCGCGTCCCATTCGTTTTATTCGTTTTCGCGGTCATTGTAGTGACTGATGTTGTGCGTCGGTTTTTCGGTACTATCGTGTTCGCAGTGTTATCACGGTCGTACATTATCTAGAAATATGTGTATTTTTTATAATTTATCACAATATCCAGATACACGGACCGGGAAACAATATACTGCGCGAGACGAATCGTTGTATTAAATCATTTATATCGATTTATTATTATTTTTTTTTTTTTTTTTTAATCCTAAACAATGTATGCAGATATTTAGAAATAAGTGATAGGTAATATATGTTATTTACAATATATCATTATAATATGTTCGGCTGTTCAGCAAAACCCCGTACGTCAATTTTAAGAGATTTTATAGGATAAGCGAAATACTGCGACAGACTTACAAATTGTATCGACATTTACAAAAAAAATTAAAAATAATACGTTTATTTCGACACGTCAACTTACGAGGTTTTGCAGGGAAGCCGACTATGTACAGATAAATATAGGGTGCGGATTTATACGCACATGCATATTTGTGATGAGCGACGGTAATCGAACGGTTCTTCTGTAGAAATATGTTTTAGGACCCCATCTGAATGCTTTAAGCTGCGGTTGATAATACATATTCTTACATATCCATACTTTCTTAGATATTTTAACGTAGTTCGCTTCTATTACATATTTTTGTTAAACATTCCCATATTTTGAAAAAACCTCCGTAGTTAAATCTGATTAAAAATATACTGCGTCGGTCGTGCCGTGGCTCGACCGTCTAATCCAGCGGTTTTCAACCTTTTTAACAACGTAGCACACTTATTCTCCTACAAAATGTTCGCGGGGCACACCAATTCATATAATACATGAAGCATATATTTTTTTATACACATATTTAGGTACACTGTTTACAATCTACTGTATTAGAGGGTTAATTATTATGAAATGAATTAATACAACGATGAAAAAATGTGTTGGCAGAAATATTTATTTTTAAAAGATAATAATGTTGTAAATGAAATATAAATTTACCGATTAATGAGATTGTTGTGTTTGACGCGTGGAGCACAAACGTTTAATTCTAGAACGAACAGTCGACAGGCTAACTCTCAGTTTTTCTTCTACGGATCTAAGTCGTTCTCTTTTTTTACTTTTTATTTATTTGTTGTGACTGCTGAGAATCCTTGTTCGCATAGATATGACGTGGAGAATGGTAGTAAAATTGTTATTGCTTTTATAGATATTTCAGGAAATTCTGCTTGAGCATATATCCAAAATGTGTTAAGTGTCATTTCTTTAAATTTTAACTTCAATGTTCGATCATTTTTCAGTGAGATAAGATTGTCTTCTTCGGCAAATGTCAAACCAATCACCTCGTTAACTGATACACCGAATGGATTCCGCACCCAGTCATAGTCTTCAGCATTTATGCCGGGAAAGTATTTTGTCATTTTGTCATTTAATAACACGATAGATTCTCTTATTAACAATATGAGACCGGCGTCTACATTTCGCTCTGCAGTTCGTGGGAACATAGTCAATTTTTTTTTGGTCGACTTTTCCACAGAGTTAATTTTTTATTAAAAGCCATCATTTTGTCAGATGATGTTAGAATATTTTCGTTACGACCTTGCATGCTTGTATTTAATTTATTCAAAAGTTCAAAAATATCAGTTAAAAAAGAAACTTTTGTCCACCGCTTTTCATCTCCAAGAAACTCGTATTCCGATTCTTCTATTGTTAAAAATACAATTATTTCTTCACTCAAACCATAAAAACGTGATAATACCCGGCCTCTTGATAACCATCTTATTGCACCGTGAAAAAGTAATTTTGAGTTATCTGAATCCATACCTTCACAAATTTTTTCAAACAACCTTGACTTTAGTGGACTACTTTTAATGTAATTTATCACTTTTACTACTTGATCCAAAACTTCCTTTAAATCATCTACCATTTTTTTGTCACAGGGGCTTCTCTGTGTAGAAAACAATGGGTAAGAATAATATTTTCATTTTTTTTTCTTAGCAAAAGAAATAAAGCCTTTGACTGAGCCAGTCATCGCGGGAGCTCCGTCGGTACATAGTCGAATGCATTTATCCCATGGAAAATTGGCAAATTTCAGATAATGGTCCACGATTTCGAAAATGTCTTCACCTTTGGTTGTCTCAGGAAGTGTTTTACAACATAAAAAGTTTTCCACGATGTCTTCGTTGGAAACTATGCGTATAAATACCAAAAGTTGTGCTTGTCCACTTATGTCAGTTGACTCGTCTAGTTGTAATGCAAATAATGGAGAGCCACGAGATTGTTGCAATACTTGTTCTTCAATATCTTCAGACATGTGTTCTATACGTCTACTAATAGTGTTGTCAGATATTGGGATTTTTTAATACTTCTGAAAAACAGCTTCTTCACTAAAAAGAACTTTTACGATTTCACGGCAAGCAGGTGAAATAAGTTTTTCTGCAATAGTATGCGGTTTCATTTGTTTAGCTACAAGCTCTGCTACTAGATAACTAGCTTCTTGAGTTTTATCAAATATGGTCACTATTTTCGTCATTTTTTCGGATTGTCGTGTTTCTGATTTTATTAAACGTTAAAAATACGAAGCATTTTTATCAACCAAATGAGAACGCTTGGTGGAAAAATGGCGGTTTAGTTTACTCGGAACCGTTGATTCGTTCGATAGTTTATCGCCGCATACAAGACGCCACGGACGAGGATCGTCTACATTTCCGGACCGAGAAAATCCTACGTTTAAATAATCTTCATGATACCGACGTCTTATATTTAATTTGATTTTCTTCTTTGGTTTTTCACTCGCTGAAGTGCTGTCAGTCGAACGAATTATAAATGCATCCATTATAAAAAAAAAAAAAAAAAAAAATATATTAAGTATTATTTAAAATATACCGTGTAGGACGAAATTCGTTATAAACACAATGTTCCGCGACGCGGACGTAAAACGATCTGCGACGGCTGCGACGGGCAAACTAACATCGAATGCCATTGTAGTATTACACGTATCTACGATTAACGGTTAGCCTGTCTTTGTATATTTTGTTAGCAATCGGTTTTCGTCGAAACATTGATAACAGTACTGGCAAATACAAAATTTACCCCGTTGATAGATTTATCTTATCGCGGCACACCGGTTGAAAACCGCCGGTCTAATCTATGCGCCGCGCGCCCGCGCGTTCTCTGTATACGAGGTCTGGCCATTAAAGAACGAGACTGCTTATGAAAAATGGTCTTGTTTAAAAAATTATTCCACAACCGAATGTTCCCCTTCAATATACTCTCCTCCCCTCATCACACACCGTTTCGTTCGTTTGTTCCGTTGCTCGAGGCAGTGCTGAAAGTCTGTTTTCGTAAGACCATTCAGGAGTTCCGCCGATTTTTGTTTCACCTCGTCCATCGACTCGAACCGGATTCCTTTTAAGGCAGACTTTATCTTCGGAAACAAGTAAAAGTCGCAGGGTGCCAAGTCGCGTGAGTAAGACGNAGCGGCCAAATAACTCTTCACGCTTTATCCTGGTGCAAGATCCACGACTCGTTTTTCCACAATATCGACCGTTTCTTACGAAGCTCATTCGCGCAATGTTGCCAAAACGGTCAAATAGCAATGTCGGTTCACAGTTTGACCCTCCGGAACCCATTCAGTCATCACGATGCCGTTGATATCGAAGAAAACGATCAGCATGGTTTTGAATTTGGATTACGACTGAATCGGATTCCGGTGCGCTCTCGACCTTCGGAAAATAATTTATGCCACACAAAAACACGCGCCCGAGATAGGAAATCCTCACTATCGGCGTCTTTCGACAACTTATAGCACTCAGTCGGAGTTTTTTTTTTTTAGTTTTACGAGAAAATTTTACGTTTAACCGTATGCTCGTGTTTTTCGTCACACGTCGTTTTCGGCAAGAGAAAAAAAAAAATGTTCGTTTCAAAACGCTACGGAAAAAAATACTAACGCACCAAACAAAAACCCAATTCCGTGCCGGCATAACAGACACTTCCAGCTGACCGGCGCCGTATTCGGTTTTCCCCTAACCTTTTCGGGACGCTCTCTGCGCGCGCAGTCTCGTTGTTTAATAGCCGAACCTCGTACACGTACATTTATTTAATCTGTTGGTTTCGCTACGGCGCGGTGCCGTGTTTTTTTTTTTTTTTATTTATTCGTTTATCGATAAACGTGCACCGATCAAAGATTATTATTTCGCCGTTGTCCGGACAACTCGGATAAATCGTTCGTTACGCACCTCTTTCGTCCGGGTAAACATCGCGTTCCGGCAACACTGTCGTTATCGCTCGTCCGCGTTCAACCGGGACGTACCGAATGCTCGTATCCACGCGGAACGTACGACCCCGCATGTTGAATACTCGTTAATTCCGCGTGTAATTCAAATTCCGCGGTGCGGTACGCGCGCGACATTATAACGTGTTACCGTTTACTGTTCGCGTTGTCGCGCGTCTGTCGCCGCGTATCGCGTCCGCCGCTTTTCGTCCGCTCCGTCATAACACGGCGAGCGTTACGCCGTGCCCGACCACCGTAACGCATGCGTTACGCCCGTTTCGGCAACCGTTCGGCGTTTAATTATCAGGCGACGAACACGCGGCGAAACGAACAATTGACGTGTTGTTTTACACGGAGGCGCCGACGAGTTACGAGACTTTATCGGAGACGATCTCGACGCCGCGTCAATCGATGAACGCCAAGAGAACACGTGTCCGCCGTTAATCGCGTTTCAAGAAAGACGGGGGAAAAAAAAAAAAAAATGTCTAAAAACGTCCGTGTAATGTTTCGTAAAATAACTGTAGAAATACATCGATGGCACGTACACTGGCATAGCGTATCCGTTATTAACGTGAAATCGCATTTAAACATTTTTTTTTTTTTTTTTTTATAAAAATTTTGAAATTTGAATATTTATCTTTTTATACTCCGCGACGCAATTATGTATTACACGTATTTAAAAAAAAAAAAAAAAAAACGTTTTCCTGGAGTATTATTATTTATTTATTTTTTTTTTTTTGTTCTTTAGACTTGTATATTGAATATAAACGTAAAAACAAAATGTACAATTGAAGGGTTCAACAAAGCAAAATGAAATTTTGATAGTTTCCAGGAAAGGAATAAAAAAGAATAAATAACGGAATAAATGCGTTGTCAAATGTGTCGTAAACCGTAGCGGCTTGTAGCAGTCTCCGGTCATTGGTACGTTTTATTCGCGGTATAGTGAACATTGTATCTAAGGATCCTGCTTGTGGTTTTTTTTTTTTTTTGCAAATTATTCATAACGAATAATTAGTATTTACACTAAACAATTCTGAAAAATGCATAACAATTAATTTAATCAATTTTAATTTGTATATCAAATGGGTCTTCGCGCGGTTTTTTTTTTTTCAGTTCAAAAGCTGCTTTACAGTAAAAACTCTCGTGCCTATCACGGAACGATCTGATTTAGAAGATTTTCCGATTCTACCGGAAATAGAACAAAACGTCTTAAGCATTCCGCTCGTCGGACTTCGATTTTTGATCATTCAACGAAAACCATAAAATAGTTGAGTTTAAAAAATCGTCACGGCGAAGCGTTTACAGGGATATAATTTTCCAAATGCAGTACGGAGTCTCCGTTTTTTGCGGCGAGGAGAAAAATAAGTTATCGAAATCGGTTCACTCCGCGTGACACGGGCGCGTTTCTTCAACAATAAAAATAATGCCAAACGGTCGAAATCGGTCTGATCGTTTTTCGATCGTACGGTTCGTTCGACGAATAGCCGACACACGGTGTCCCGCCCGTCGCCCGAAACCCCCCCCCCCCCCCAACACCGGGTTTTTCAACCGCGTCGCCCGCCGGCCCGAGCGCAAGTCCCGCAGTCCGGCGCCCGCGCCCCGTTCTTCGTCACGGATATTCCGAGGGTCCGTTTCCGTCCGGTTGCCGCGAAATTATTTCATTTTACCGTCTTGAACCGTGACCGGTACTCGGGTATTCCCCGTATTCCCGTATACCTACTCGTATTTCGACTCGCACACGGTTCGGAGAACTCGGTATACGCGAATAGCCGTATTGCCGGAGATCGCGGCACCCGCTCGCCGCCGGCCCCAACGACCCCGGGGGTAATAATATACGCGTACGGTAAATACCGCGGGCGCGCACACAACACGCACACACACACGAGTGTACACTATTGTATACACCGAACACGTCGCGGTGCCAAACGGAGCGCTAAACAAATATTATAAATGCCGCAACGCGTATATTATTATTACGAGTACGTATCTATATATATATATGTATATACACACGAGTATATATTTATATGTGATACGGTCGCCCCCTCGAGGCCCCACGAAATAGGCGATGATAACTATAAACGCGTGTATATGTATACATAATGTATAGACGCGTATATATATATTTCGACTCGAGTATACCGGATACCTATACTCGGGTATACCGCGCGCCGCGTCGTAGCAGTCGTAAGTCTGGATAGCGAATCCCCTTTGATCTTATCACGATCAAGTGTCTGCTCCTCCCGCCGCGCGTCTACGGCGGCGTCGGTACCGATGTAGCGCCATCGGCTGCAGCTGCAGAGAGCATATACACAGAGGTGCAGGCTGGGCGACCCCGCGACGGATAACCCAACCCATAACGCGACGAAGCACCGCCGCCGCCGCCGCACGAGAAGGCACCAAAGACGTTATGCGGAATACCGAATCGTACTGTAAGAAATCGAATATTCCGCTCGCGTCTTTCGGGTGGCAATTGCGTAATAAAACAATTCGATTTGCTCATTCACTTACTCCGCGCGACGACGACGACGACGACGACGGCGGCGGCAGAACGTGTTGTTTATCGTTTGAAGCGCACACTAACTTGCACACGTATACCTGTACGACAATAAAAATATAACTCTCGACAATAATAATAATAATAATAAATACTTTATAGACGGCGAAGTGACGGGAATGCGGGAGGGCGGACGACGGAAGAAGGTGAACTGTTCACGATTTTCCGCCAATAAAATATATTCCACTATCGTAGACACGCGCCGTTGTTAAATTTAAGCTTAACGCGCCCCGACACTCCATATCCGTGGAAATAGGGTTTTATCTATGCTGGGGAGGAATGGGCGATGAGTTTCTCATTTTATCTGAATCGAAGTACTGAACGAAGCATTCGTTAGACTTATAGAGACTTTTTCATCCGCCTGCAATAGATCGATGTTCTAAATCGACAGAGTTTACTATGAATACGTTTAACAGTGAATTGTTTTCAGAAATCAATGTCAAACGTCCAATAATAAATATTTTCAACCACTTCAAAAAATTCTATTTCATATCCCTCCTCGACAAAATCACATAAATAAATATATTATACGTATTAAATATATTCGAAGGTATGCTATACGGCGATGCGTAGGAATATCGAAATAAATTGTTTTTTATCACTATGTTGAATGTTAATTTTTGTAAACATAAAAGTTTTGCCAAAAGCACATTTGTCCTGTTTACACGGGAGATCGGGTTAAGCGGGTGTCTTCTAGCGTGATCATATCTAAATTTCTATGCGTACTAGAGAGAGCGATTGTCTACTAAAGCGTTTGTGAAAAAGGTTAAAATTTAACTTGTTAAGTCAAACCGAGATAATAATAAATATCGGTCCAGAAGGATAACAATTGATTAAGAATCTATTTTTAAGTTTGCGAGACGTTTAAGTGCCGTAAGTTTTCACTTCTCTACTGGGAATCTTGGAAAAAATATTGATGTCTACCTCTCCGGCCACGAAAATCTAAACACACCTGAAATAAGGCCGTTAGCAAAGAAAAATATACGGAACACAGACCGATAACTTTGGAAAACAAGGTCCCGAGGAAATTATGTGGACCTAATTGTCGGTACAAAAAGAAGCGAGATGATAATAAGGTATAAACAAAAAGCTATGAAAAGAAACAGGAAGTTCACGGGCCGTAAACTATGCGTTTTATAAATAGTCAAAGAAGGATAAACGGTTATTGCCATACAATGCAGAGAAAAAGAATGGACAAAATATACACAACAAACGGCCGGGATCTAATGCGATACAACGGAGGCCACAGTTTTTATTATTATACAATATCAATTCCTCCGATTCAAATCTTACACCGTTCAGATATACGCATAAAACGTGTTTTCAGTGCTTCAATATAATAGTGAAACGTCTGTTAGGTACAAGTTAGGTACTCTTAGATAAAATAAATATAATCAATAAAACCGTCTTGTATTTTCGACGGTAAATCAAACAAATTAAATATTATTCGAATCGCAGGTAGTTAACAAAATAATACAGATATTTTTTTATTCACATTTCAATTTAATTAGTTTAAAGTTTACTAGTCCGCTACAAAATATACTTGCTGTGGTAGGCGAGTGTGGCGTTAAACAAAGTTTACCGAAGCTGTGAGCGTGTAGCGTAATACAAGTTGACCACCACACCCAAATATAGCCTTTAAATTATACTGCGGAAAATGTTCTAATTAAAGCCTTCCGTACATGCGGCGGTCCTTATTATTATAAAGGAAGTTGAAAATCGGAATTATGTGCGTTCCCACCTATATAATTTCTATAAAATATGAATTGCGTTTATCGCACGCTCACGTTTCCTCGATTATTTATGTTGTGTGTACAGATAAACTAATTATAATCATTATTAACATAAAACACAACTACGACAAAAATTCAAATAGCTTGTAAGTATTAAAGTTCAACGTCTGAAATAAAATGATTATTAAGAAGTCCGCCGTTTGTGGTTTTTAACTATTTCGTGTACACATTGTTTAGAATGAATTGCTGTACAGTTTAATTTTCAAAAATAAATTAAATATGTTTTTGTTAAAACTAAATAATTTTAATTGAATTTGCCAAATTGTTATTATTTAATATTAAAAATTCACGGTAACAAACTATATAGTAAAATATAATGTATTTATGGTGTAATGGTATAATTTATTGTGTAGTAGATATAATGTGTTTAAAATTAAACAAAACGTAAACATTTTTTTTTTCTTTAATAACTACCCGAAATATATTTGTGTTTAATATTTTATTAAATTCCATGCAGAGTTGGTCGAGTACTTGACACGTTTTTTTTTTAGTACTCAAATATTCATCTATTGAACTCGATAACTACCTATGACTTGATTGAATAAATAGCTCGACTCGAACAAATTAATGCTTGGACGGTTTTCAAAAAACCAAAATTTACCCTATTCTAGTTATATTTTTCGTATTATTGTTCGTATTACTTTTCGTACTACAAAGACGAGGTTCACGTGAAAATGATTAATTTTAATAGCCACGTGTCGTCTTACGGCACTATTATACAGAGCATCCTACAGTGTTATTATTATGCTAATAATATTCTGTTAATGGTTAGGTCAATATTAATTTGCTTTTCAATAGAGGTTTATGCGAGGGAGACATATAAATAGAGGAAAACTATTTTTTTTTTTTCATTCCTTAATTATTGAATATAATAACATAATTTTATCAATTTTCGAAATTTTCAAAATAGCCGTTTTTTAAAAGATATAATTCTTATATTTGAAATGTATCATACATTCATATTCGATCAATAGTTTCTTAATAATGATATATGTTACAAAATGGCTATTTTAAAAAATTCGAGAAACGGAAAAATGAAAATGTATTTTTTTTTTAGTGATTAAGGGACGTAAATAAATATTAAATTTTTCCCTACGTATGGACCCGTCGTACAAAAACCTGATTGAAAAAAAAAATGAATATTGGCAGAATTATTAGCATAAGAATAACACTGTAGAACACCCTGTATAGCAGGTCACCAAGTTGGGCGTGAAAACCGGACGTTCTTATGCATTATAAGCTTCCGAATATAATAATAATAGTTATTTAACGGCAGTGGGTCGTGCGTATTAAAATAGGGGAAGTGAACTCACGAAGCTATAATCTGAGACATTATTTATGCGTTTATGGAACATGGACCTTAAACACAAATACAGGGAATAACGAGAGCATTGGGAATTAAATCAGAAGTAAAGAAAGTATCAATCATATTGAGAGTATAGGGAATATAATATAGGAGTAGTGAGGAGAATATTAAGAGTATCCAAGAACATCCAAAAGTAAAATGGCAAAAAACACATAATTTGTATAGTAGAAATCAAAAGCATTACTGCCTATACATTATTTTAGATTCGAAGCGGATAAAGAATTTTACTATGATGTGTGTTATTTTTCTGTCTGTAAACAACTTTTTGAACAGAAAGCTTGCTTCAATAAAAATAATCACAAGAGGACTTTCATGAACATTTTGGATCTAACTTGGTATTGAGGTATAAGAGGTCAGTTTTTCATTTTCCAAAGAGTTTTGAAAATAATTGAGAAAAATTGAAAATAATATTATAGAAAAAAAGGCAAATATTTACGGCGCACCACGAAATTACCGTTTTCATTGTTTTTTTTTTATTTTAACGTACTATTATTTTCTACCAGAGATGTTAATTTAATCAAAAATTCCATGTGACTTTTTATTTTTTTTTAATTTTGGATCTTAACTTTGGATTTTGAATGTTTTATATTTAAAACAAATATCAACCTACATTAATTTACATTTTTAAAACTAAATGCAGCAAAAGACCAGAGTGGAAGACAACACGAAAATGCTCAATTTCCGGAATTCGGATTGAAACGGTACAAGTTGGATTGTTTATCGATACGTATTTTACCATATTATAAGAGTATGTTCACTTCACGGTTAAACATCCCTACATATACCCCAGAACAATGTCTAGTGGGTGTAATTTTCTATATGCATACATGGTATAAATGATTTATCTCTAGAGGGTTTAAGATCAACACCTAACGTTTGTGTATTCAAATTTTAATATTATAATTTTTTTTTTTTTTCGGAAACGTTTTATTTGAAAATATTTTTTGAAATATTATAAAATGCAATAGTTATTCATTTTTTTTTAGAGATTAATAAACGTATATAGGTAATGTAAAATACGCGTGGGGAGGTGAGAGGGAAAAATTAGACTCTAGTAATGGAATTGGTTGCGAAAGTTTTTTTTTCATTTTAACGACAACTATTCTAATATTTTATTTTATTTTTCGAAATGGAAGTCTTAAATTAATCATTCAAATAGAAATACCGCGTGGTTATAACGCATTTTCGCATCAAATACCGTATACTTTTAGACGAACCGCAGGACAAATACAAACGATGCGGTTTTGTAACCATAATATATCAGTGAGTGGGTTATAAGTAAACTTTAGTTATCCTTACAAACTAATATCCGGATATATTATTATTATTTACACTTTCGCAGTTTTCAAATGTTCATCTCTAACCATTAGCAGCCATGAGTTTTTTTTTTGTTTTCCTTCAACTTCAAAAATATGAATACACATATTTATTTATAATACATGTTACGTGTACGCCGTATACATATTATATTTACGAATTTGTGCACAGTTAATAAATGCAATACACTATGTAGAGAAAGCAGCATTTTAAAATAATAAACTGTGAACAACTATGTTTACCTATGATAACTATGTGAGCACATATTATTGAAGAAAACGAATCATTTTAAAATATTACGTCGAGAATTTTTTTTTAAAAGTTTATTGTATACTCTTTACAGAGAAAAACCACCGCGTGTGTACCATTAATGAATGAAAAATAAAAAAAAAATACAAATTAATTACCAGCGACACGTTTTTAATTAGAAAATTGTATTTTTATTCGCGTTGGATTAATAGTACAATAAATAATCTTATACAATAAAATGTTATTCGTATGAATTTGTGAATACGTATTTTATGTATTATATTATATACTTACTATGCGCTTCTTATTAAAAAAAAAAAAAAATATTATTTATGTACTCAAAATATTTATTATCATTATATGATTGTGTTATGTACGTTTTCTCAAACAATTTCCAGTATTTAACTTCCTTGAAATGCACTATAATAATAATGATAATGATAATAATAATAATAATATTATGCATGATACGCGTGTGTTTGTTTGTTTGTTTGTTTTTTTTTTTTTTTTTTTTTAACTTTTAATAGCAATAATAAATTTAAAAAGCGTTTCCGAGGGATAACAAAAAAAATGAATAAAAATGTTATTTAACAATTTTATTACAAACACGCATATACGCACTTAATACTTTTTTTTTTTTATATAATATTAGGTATGTATAGAACATCGGGTATTATAATATATATATATATATATATATATATATGCTCGGTATTTTATGAATAAAATATACATATTCTATAATATAATATAATACAACGCAGTTTGTTTACCAATGTTTACTTTTTTGGATGGATTATGATACAAAGAAAAGAAAAAAAAAACCCCTTTTTATTATAATATTCGTACGGTACCTCTATGAAATCGCTCGTTTTCGCGAAAATTAAGTCCAAAAATCCGGAGACATTTTTCACCTGCATATTGTGCGTTATGGGTGGGTAGTTCAGAAGCTATTATCCTATAATAATTATAGAACGAACAGTGCAATTAAGTATAATATTAGGCGGTGAGCCGATATTACGAATTTTTCTCCTCGATATCCGATATACCGATATAATCGTTACCGGCATAAAATATAACCGATGTTTGAAACCGAAAACCGCGAGCAGATATTGAAATTTCGACCGATATTCTAATTATTGATGTTATAGAAACGGTTTCTAAATTTTATATTCTAAAGATATATATAGGAAGTACTTAGTGCAGAAACCTAGAAAAAAAACAAAACATTTTTTATTTTTTTTTTTTTAGGATGATACTCGTGAAATAGAAAAAAAAACATGCTTTCTATTGTATCTAATTTTAAAATGTCAATTTTGTTTTGTCAAATCAGTTACAATTACGTTTACGTTTATATCAGTGGTTGACAAACTTTTTGGTGAGTATTATATGTACCACTTAGAGAACTTTACTTTCGATCGGTGGCCGACCACCTTGATTTGCTAATGGACTTTTGTGACGTATTACTTTTTTTTTGTACTGCATAACAACGACAAACAAGATTTTTTTGTGAGACAAAATAGTTTGGTGGATCACTAGTTTAGAATCGCTGGTTTATATTTTGCGCATATCCGAGCGCGTTCGAAAAAAAAAATTATATTTTAAACTTAGCCCAAACGTTCCAAAAATATTTGGTTATTATATTATCTATTATTGATTAAACCCATTATGATTGGTTGAGTGTTGTGAAATAGATACAGAATACATAGTCTTTAGAATACTTACAGGAATTAAATTTTTTGAAAATGTTGAAAATTACGGCACTACATCGGTACTAGGTTACGGGAGAAACACTCGTTCGTTATTGTAGTTACAACATGGCTATTAGCCGTACTCCATAGTCTTGCTTAGTTTTACTATCGAAGTACAAATAAGATGTCGTTACCCCCCTCCCCCTGATCAGATTATCAATTATTATGTTTATATTTAATGTATACCTGTATACCATGTATACCTATTTTTTAAATAGGTATACATGGGTTACCTAAAGCTGCATCAATACAACTGCGGACGCATTCGGACAATTCAAAATAATGGTTTGTCGATAAGACCACGGACGCATTTGGACCATGAAAAAGGTAAACGGGACACACTCGGTAGAGCTCCGGTTTATACAATGGCCATGGACATCAGTATTATCAAAAGTTCGAAGCGAAATATTTTTTTTTAAAATTTCAGCTTATAATATTAAATTGTTTCGTTAAACATCATTAAACTTAAAAGCCTATAATTATAAAAACTATAATAGCATATCATTTAGATTTGTATTAAGAATTTAATCGAGTTTATCGAATTTCGATAATCTCTCACTACAATAATATATATTTAATAGTCAAAAATATTATTAAGAGGGTTCAACACAAACAAATTACAAAAAAATCAAAAATAATATGAAACGGTTATTGTACACTTTCAATTTTTTTCTAGATTGTTTTCCTGATTAATTGCATTCATTCAGAAAACTACAAGTTGAATAAAAATACGACGTTGCTATTATGGACTATTCAGACAAAATTTTTAGTATTTTGGAAAAGATGCTGCACTTGAAATTTAGAGAAAGATTTCCAGTAGAAAATTTTAACCATACAAATTTAAAATAATGAAATATTTACGATATAATGAATTGCCCGCTTTTCCTATTTATGTTTTTTTTTAAAAAAAATGGCTTTCCAAATAGATCTAAAATGCAACAAAAAATATGTCTTATCAATTTTCGATTGAAGTAAGATTTCTGCTAAAAAAAGTTTTTCACAGAGAAAAAAACACATCATAGAAAAAGCAATATATATATTCTTCGCTACTCTCAGAATCTTAAATAGGCTCTAAAAATGTACACAATCTTATAATTTACGATAGAAATCAAAAATAATAGGCAAAATCTAATTGTGAATAATACGAGTCATGAAACACATTTTGGTATAAACTATAATTTGTTTAATCTACTAATAAAAATAATCATTTACATATCTACTATAGTTACAATAATATCGTAATGGATTTTGATGAGCATAAAAAAATATGGACGTATCAATCACGTTTAATCCGATTAAAAAATACGCATAAATATATAAGCTTAAGGACGTTACAAACAAGTGGTGGACTTACTATATATAAGGTCACAGTAAACTAGTGGCCTAGTAGTTTATAGTGCAGAGTAAGCTGTGACGCGGTCAGTCATTAGTTTGAATCTCTTCCGGAGCGAAACTTTCAGCGTCGAACTTTCTCCGACAATTTATAATATAATCAGTTCTATATTATGTTATATTTTACCATCTTCACCTAGTTAACATTTTCATAAAGACGGCCATGGATAGAAGTATTTCTGCATCGCGCTTGTGATAATACAGTTATGATACCCTTAAAAATTAAAACGCTTTTAAAAATGTCCATAATAACAACGTAAATCGAAATCGAAAATAATGAAACGGTAATTGTCGTAAACTGTCTCTTTTTTTTTACTTTTCCTGATTGTTACAGTTTTTGCAGGAAAATTTCCTTTCATTTATATGAAATTTGATTTCAGATAAGATATAACACTAGAAAATCGGAGTAAGATTTGTTGATTTTTTTTATAAACATAACAAAAATAAAAAAAAATTTAAAAACGTACAGTATAAAGTAAAATAAAATACGTTCTTCTCTGCTCTCAGAAACTAAAAAAAAAATTCTTAATTATAAAACGAAAACTTTAGGGACGTTCAAGAATAAAATATGCAAGCGTATTTTTCATTTGTCAATGAATAGGTATTATCATTAAGACAAGACCCGCTTAACGTAAAGTGCATTTTTTTTTCTATGTCCAATACAGTAGCACATAAAACCTTTTTTTTTTTTAGTTTGAGGCATAGGAATTGTCTGTATAGCACCATCCATTTTACAAACAAATTAGTACTCAATTGTTATCACTGTCATTAGGTACTTAAAGTACTTTAAACTTGCTGTCCTACGGTTCTACAGTCTAGCGTCTCTAACAAACTATAATCCATGACCCACTTATACATTTTGGTAGAGGTTTGATTGGTCGGATTTTATTGATTCAATAGTGAACTTTTTTTTTCCCTGTGTGTTTACAATTTTTACATTTTATATTGATGTAAGTATAATAATATTTGCATACATACTACGTATTTTTTAGTGCCACATTAATTGGTTGTTCATAATGTTATTCCCTCGAAAAATGATTTTCAATTTTTGGAGAACTAAATTTGATACATTTGATGTAACTTTTATTTCGTATTTTTTTTTTGATATTTCCAATCAATTTCAATTTTGGAATAGTTGTAATTTTTGACGATTATTTATCAATAACCTAACATTATTCATAATATTCGATTTGTATATAAACAATAAATAAAAAAATATACGTATAATACGTATTTCTAGGCCTAGACTGCCAAAAATCTTAAACAGATTATTTTATTCGTGACGGAATTTCAGTCGGGTAAGGCATTCAGCGTTATGATAATATATGATATTTTATAGACGCGCGGCCGTTATTATTGAAACTGATTTGGAAATTCGAATATTCGGATCCACCGGCGTTGCTGTTTCTTCGTATTGGCGTAATAGAAAACGGACACGGGGAATCGAGTACAACCGAAAAAGAAGTGGAAACAAATATGACGTAACTATTCCGAACGTGGAGAAAAATGAAAACGGGTCTCGTCGCGTTACGAAACCGTTACATTATTATCGTCCGCCCCATGAATTTATTTAGGGAACGCTGTGGAAAAAACTAACATACAAAAAAAACAAAACGGAACAAAATTATACATTATGAACGGCGGCGCAAGCCGGGCCGCAGATACGCGCGGGGGTTCGGGCGCCGCGTCGAAAAATCTAAAATTCATGGAACGCTGAAATAATAATAATAATAATGAAAACGCGCCAAAGAGGTTTTGGTTTTTATTCCGCCGCCTCCTCCGTGCCGTTTGAAAAATGACGCGGTTCACGTCACGTTTAATATACGAAAGGTATTGCTGCTGGGGCCGTCGCGCGGAACATTTGCGGAATAACCACGCGCGCGGCCAGCGGTGCGCGAGTCGCGCGCGCAGTGCGCCCCGACGTCGACGTCGCCCTAATAAATAATTGAAGTCTGTTAAATAATCACGCGCTAGACGATTCGCGTAGATTCGCGTTGTTTTATTCATCGCGGAAAACGGCCGGCGCGTGTAGGTATAGGTAAATGTACGGTTCGGATTAAACATCAATAGTTAATACAGGTTATGCCCGCGAAACACACCCTATATAAATACACGCACTCCGTAGACCTCTGACCGAAAAACGATTTAAATTTTTTAACGTACCTCAAATCTTACTGGGGGGGGGGGGGGGAAATCTAAACAGTGTATTATTTATGGATACTTTTAAATCGTTTGTGTCACGATAGTTTTTTTTTTTGAAAACTGTCAGGAACCTATATAAGAACTACCACCGATCGAAATACCGGCATCTTTAAAGTTGAAATACGAAAATTCTGTTTGGAAAAATCGAAAAAAATCAATTCAAACAAGCAGGTTCTCATTTGAAAAACCAAAGTTGTTGTCGTCATAGGATATTTCTTAAACGTCGTGAAAAATCTACGTATATGAAAATACCATCGTCCAATTCACTTAAAAATTTCAAAACTCGTAATTTGAATTTAAAATTATCCTTATTCCTCACATGACAACCTACGCGTGAGTGGTATTAACCTTTTAATTATTGTGATCGTCTGCAATTCATCAATTTCGTGATAGTTAAAAAAAAAAAAAAAAACAATAAAGAATAACAACGTGAATAATAAATAATTATTGCGAAAGAGCCGTTTTAACGTGTTTTTAACCGGTATTGACAGCATTTGCCACAGTGTACTTGTCCATAATAAATAATATTGTTATAATTCATATCGAACAGTCTCTGTGACAATAATAATATAATATAATAAGTAATCCTTTTGTTCAGTACATGCATACAAAGTCATTGGATTTTTTCCCTCCGCTTTATCGAAAGTTTTTCCCTCGTAGATAGTTTATTATTATTATTATTATTATTCCAGCGTCCCGATGATTAAAACGAATTCGAAAACCGACCGCTGCGTAATCACAAATAAATAACAAAAGGAATCCTGCGTGTGATAATTGATTGTAACAAACGCATTCAACCTTTACTAACTATAGGTAGACGATTAACGAGCGACAAAAAAAAAAAAAAAAAAAAAAAACCACCGGACACAATTGTTTCACTGAAATATTGATACGTTCGCATATTAATCAGCAAAACAATAATAATATTAAAAAAAAAAAACTGAAAACAATAACAAAAACCTGATGATGTGAGATTTGGATAACTTCATTTATTTTTCCTCAAATATGCACTTTTTGAGGACATATTATATTTTAAGAAAACAGCCCTCTGGGTTTTGGTGCATTAAACAGTTGAAACTTTTTGAATGGTTTTAATCACGATAACTATAAAAAGATAACAATTTAACAATATGACAGTATAGTATTACAGTAATATACCATTGAGATTAAGAAAAAGAGGATTCAATTATTGCCGATCCGCTTCACCCTTGCAAGGGACTCATTGGCAAAATCTTTATCGTACACGCTGGAGCACAGAAAAAAGATAAATTACGCGAAGGAAATAGTGGTACTATAAAATAAACACGTTTAATTATTTCATACTGTCGCTAAAAGAGAGAGGGATAACTGTTGAAAATCCAAAAGGGAGCAGTATAGTCTACACGCGTAGTTTTTTTTAAGGAGTAAACATGCATTGGATATACACTCCTAATGTTCCGGAATTTCGGTTATTTTTTTAGAATTTTGGCAGAACAATCAAAAATTAAATGATATACAATTTCAAACAGAAAGATTGTTTGGTTTTCAATCCAATGATTTTCAACAACACACGACATTTCTCCGTGTATTCACACACGACACGCCTATTATAATACTATACCGACTATCGTCAGACCTTGTCGAGATTATACGGCGCCTGAGAGCCGTAAAGGCAACGACCGGGGGACGTGACAATACTAGTTACGAGTATAAGAGTTAATCGAAAAATAATTCAAAATTAATACGAATGCGTGCGATGCAAATTAAAAATCGATTTCGCCTCTGATCGATGGAAATCTCATTTCCGAAAACGCCCCCGATCCGAAAAAAATGAAATTGTAATTTTTACGAACGCCGCCCCGTACAGATTGTCCGGCAATAATAATGTATAATACGAGTGTGTCATAGTTTATGTAATATTATTTCGCCTTCACAATATATCATGCAGTATACTACTGTAATAACGTATAAATGCGACGGGAATAAAGTTCGAAGTATACAAAGTATAGAATAATATTTTATCTTTTTATATCATTATATTATTATGATAATATGATTACGGTTTACGAAATATGATCCGCGTCGGTGACCTTAACAATCGTCGTGTAAAACGACGATAGAACTATTATAACAACTTACGTCGCAGTCTATAAGTTCGGTTCAGTTTGAAATCACTCGACAACGGTGACCGTCTTAACGACATCGAATGTTTTCTTTGTGTATTCATGTTTATCGTATTATTAATTTTGTTTGAAAAATGATATACTATAATAATAATATTTACTTGATAACGTAATACACGTATATTACCCACCCCTTGTGTAAAACATATTTTATTATTATCCCCGAGAGCGTTTATTATGCAGGGCGATTATGTTATACGGTGGACCCAGAGATATGCGAGGTTAAAAAGTTTCGAAACTTTTCATGAAATTTGAAAAGTCTCAAGACTTTTGAAATGAAAAGTTTTGAAACTTTTCACCATATAGTGTGGATAGACCATGCTCGTAAACCCGGCAAAGCAATGGATAGCGAACCATTGTTTGAAAGATAGAAAGAGCCGGTTTAACAGGCAATTCCTCGTCTCTTGTATTCTTATTACCGCAGTAAAATATTCAAGGGAATAAGGTTTTCCACGCCAAACGGGCAAATCTTACTCCCGTATATTTTTATTCCACAAGTTATATTGATCGAAGAGTAGGTAACTACTTTTGATAGAAATTCTTAGTCTCTCGCAGTTCTCTCTCTCTATAATATTAAACTCTTATGGTACTTTCCTATGCTATATTACCATATTAGTTGTTTAATAATCTGTTATTAATTATTTAATAATTATTTTTAATTATATTATCATATGTATTATTATTATCAGGTCAACTATGTTTTTCTCTTACATTTGTACCTATTAATTATTGTTATTCACCGTGCTTTATATATCGGAGGGTGTAATCTTACGATCGAATTTCCACTCACTTCCCGTGATCCAATTGACTTGATATATTGTATGCACCCATATTTTCTATGCATATACAGTAAATAAAATCAGATTTTTTCTGTTTTTGGACCACGAGAATAGGTCATTACTACTAAAGATGAGAAAACAGAATTATGTATAGGGCAATTTAAAATTATAAGGTTCAGTTTAACATCTTTTGAACATTTTACTAAATTCTAGTTAAAATATAAAATTATAATAACTCTTTTATACGAATTTTATCGTAAATTTAAATTTAACACTTAAATAAATATTTATGCATATAATAAAATTATATGCAATGAACTTACGCTTACTTTTTTTTAATTAAAAAAAAAATAAATAAAAATCGTTTGAAAAAATAGCTAAGTCGATGAGTCAACAGTCAATTGATATAATACTTGTAGATATAATATAGCATGAGGTACAGTAGTGGAATATTTCTGTGTAAATTATTAATAGGATTATGGTATTCATTAACGAAATGATAAAATAAATCGTCCTATCTAAAATTAGCTCCAAATGAAAAGATTTCGTTCATTCGAGGAATAGTGTTTTATGTTCATATAGGCACAGCACACAATTCAAAAATAATTGTAATATAACATTACTTTGTAAAAGAAGAAAAAAGGACAGGTCACTTATCAAAAATTGTCCACGGAAAAAGAAACTAAAAATATACGAGTAAAATGAACTCAAAGAACCAATGTATATCTATGGTAATTGTCTTCTCTTTTCTAAAATTTGAACTGAATAGGTCCATATTATTATTTTCTCCGTTTGTATAGTATAGAATAAATAGACTCGCATTGTTTTGCATCGAATTATGATGTATAGATGCATTTGCCATTTTACACGAATCTATCAAAAAGTAATTTTCGAAAAAAAATAAATAGACCCGTCTTGTTGTTGCCCTGAGCCCTTCATTTACTAAAAAAATTTTCATGGTTATCGTATATAATAAAAATAGAATCACTATGTATTATACAATCGACCATTTAGAATATTTCTCGCAGTCGGTTTTCTCGAACTATACATACTTGCCCGTTTATCGCGTATGGTACCACGTTTTTTAATCCATTTATTCTGAAAAATCAATCAAGTTCTAATAGTCATCGTGTGTGTGTATGTGTGTGCGGAAGCTTAAGGTTAATTTCCTTTATGGGCTTGTCGCCGCCGCAACGATGTTCTCATACTATAAAATAACTCTACCAACGATGAACGGTTCCGGCTGCGGTGAAATGAGGCCTATATTATACGTGAAGAGAAATTCCATTCTCTATATATTATATAATATAGGTAAGTCTCTCCACGCTCCGGAATTTCAGTTATTCCAGAGCGAATAAAAGGAGTACCTAAAAAAAAAAATATATATATATATATATATCACCAGTTGGGTCAACTCTCTAATACTCGCGCCAAAAGTCTATTATTGAAATCGTCCAAGTTATTCGATATTTCCACCCTCGTCGTACGAGTAAATAATACCTGCGTATACGTATAACGTATGTATGCATTTCTTTGATGAAACTCATTGTATGGGTACCCATACACGTACGTATGATATAATTTATGTTCGTTCGGCTCGGGAATAATTAAAAACAAACGCGCTGATAATAACAAAATTATATTATCTATACAGATATTCGTGTACATCGTGGTTGCCGTCAAACATTTGTCCAGCGTTCCCTGTCGTGTTATTAAAAGCCTAGTCCATTATACATTATTATAGGCTTCCTTTAAGTTAATTTAAATTTAACTTAATTATTTTAAAAAGAGCAAACGTAAACATATTTTAACTCAATTTTTACAATAAACGTCTAACTTTGAGGTAATTTTTCTTAATTGAGTTTAGAAAATACATATATTTTCCCAATTTATCTTTTTTTTTTATCTGGATACATTGTTCTTATATCTTTATCTTCTTTTAATTGTTTATCTATCACATTTATCTTAATACATTTTCGTAAAATATATTTTACCTTCATCTAGATATATTATTTAGTTATCTAACCTGAAAACTGAGAAGTAAATCACCGGGTTTTGAGTTTGTACTATTTTCATTTAATACCACGAAGAAGATGAAACAAATATGATATTTTTGTATTTACATCGCATAAATTGAAATTATTATATACTATAGCTGTATAGTAAAAGCCCATCTGCAGATATCAATGTTTGTGAAGTATAATACATTTGTTTTGTGAACAACTGTCAAACTTCACGTGGGTAGGTGTAGGTACCTTTATACTATGCTTGTATATACATACGTTAGTAATAGTGCACAATGAATATAATAATATTATTGGGAGGTATATTTGAATAAATTTACTTTAATATATAGTTAAAATATAAAATAATGAAATAAAAAAATAAAAAAATGAGTAAATCATTAAAATCATAAAACAATTTTAATTCATAATACCAAATACACCTTAACAAACAATTACAATTTAATTTTGTAAATTCGAACTATTCACATGGTATTTTATCGGAAATATTTGGATTTGAAGATATTTTATACCCAGTTTTTACAGTTATTTTTTTTTTTTTTTTAGATAAAAAATATTTGAGTGCTTGAGTTTAGTCGATTACCTACTGAATTTAAGTGAAAAACTCGAACGTGACTCGAGAATTTGTCCAAAGTCAAATACTGGCCCTGCTATAGTATTAGCCTCATTGTTACCCGTTTGTATAGCCAAGTTAATCTATAAATTAATAAATATAAAATTAATTCCTCGTAACTATTTGTTGTCAATTAAGAATCTAAAAAAGTCATTCAAATTAAGTACCACTGGACGAAAAATCCGCATATTTTCGGATACGATATGGAAAAATCGAATTATTTTTACTAACTTAATAATTGTTTACTTAGAGGTAAAAACCATATATTTTTAAAACTATAACAGGTTGTTTGCTACTCCTAGAATTAAAAATAATAATAATAATAATAATAATAATAGTAATAACAAAACAATAACTGACATGATATCGTTTATTATAATCAGATTTGCAGGACGTGGGTAGTTAGGTACCTAGTTATAGTATATTATAATATTTTAAGATTATTATAGGTACCCAAGCTGTTCTAGTCATTACTTATTATACCATTATGTGTAATATTTTATCCGAACAAGTGCGTATCGGTCCTATAATAATTAGTACGAGATTAAAAACTTAACTATTTATTAAACAATATACTGCGCGTTATTATACATAGGTTAATTAAAAAATATGAGATTAGGAGACGACGTTATTATACCTACGTAGGTACCTACTTTAATATGAACGTACTCTGTAATAATAGTGTGCATAATGGTTTACTACTCCAGAGTGTATTATACACTGACCTTTTGTATAATACAAATAAGAACATTTCGCTTGGAATTATAATAATAATATAATATTTATTTTCATTTAACAATATTATTAATATTAATATTGTACGCAGATTATGCATTTAAGTCGAAACAAACATTAATATTTTAACCCGGAACTTATTGGATATGTGTGTGCATACACTTGAATTTATAATAAACATTCCGGTGGGAAAATCGCGTGTTACTCTCCTTTCGGCGTGATTTTATCGCATAAACCGACTAAAGGGCTCCGAAACCCTTAAACATTTTGTTTTCTCCAAAATTCGAACAATTTTATACTAGAGCGTACGGATCTTACGTGTACACTGTGCATGAACGACTTAGAGAACTAACCACTTCTCCCTGAATATCACTCAAAACTCCACAACAAATTTGAACATTCCAACCTAAATTCGCTGTAAACTAAACTTTTTATTTCTTTGATCATAAACACCGTATATTTACAAAATCGTTCAACGAGCTATTATTTAAACAACATGTATGTAGCTCATACAACTTATATCTCACAAGAGTTGACGCTTTTGATTTTAAAACAGGAACCATCCTTTTAAATACAAATTCGAATAGTAACAATTTGTTTGATTAACATAAAATATGCACAACAGCCATACAAGTCTTAATGTTTATGTATTATAATAGTTTAAAAGTAGAGAAGGTCAATAAATTGTGTATCCATTTTTAGATTATACATATTAATAACCCTTATTAACTCTTTCATTTAGAATTTAAAATAGTTTAATTCATAAACGGTGGTAAATAGGATATTAGTAATACGCATAATATTCATATGTATAGACAAATATCCTTTAAGCATAAGGGGATTTGTAAATCAGTAATGTATAGTCTATACTCATTTAAGATCTATAGTGAGTTGGGGTAAAAAATATAAAATAGTGTAAAAATAAATATCTTAAATGATGTTACAATGATTGAAAAAAAAATATAGAAATCAAATTCACTGGCTGGTTCGGATTTTAAATATTTTTGGATACGTATTTTCCCTGGTTTTGGAAAAAATGGTGAAATGAGTGGATTTCACAGTCCGAAAAAGCTATAAAAAAAGTTGCCGATTTTTTTTTTATCAAACACACAACGAATTATTTTTTAGATTAGCGAGAAAAATGAATAAGCGATCTTTTATATTACTATATATTGTAAAAAAAAATGTATTGTCAGAGTTGTCTATGTCTTTTCACTGTGAATCACATTACAGCCACGATATATACCTAATCGTACCGACCCCGGTTATGTTTTTTCTATTAATAATGACCGGTCATTGATATCATAAGGTATCACGGGTCCGTATCAAATAACAACGTGATTGTACCAAAACGTTCGAAACCAATACATTAAAATAACGATATTTAAGTGAACGTAATATCTGTGTGGCCAATTTGCGTGAAGCAGAAAAAACTACAGTTAATTTTAATACTACGTAGTGAACCGACGAATTATTAAACTTAAATATATGATCAGTACTTGTGAAACTACTTTGGGTTTTCTTTTGATATTTTAGTTTTTAAGCGAGATATGAGTATATGTAAAATCACTGCGATATTTAAAAATGTCTGTATGTCGCTTAAAAATTACCTACAATATCGAAAAAAAACTGATGTAGTTGCGCAGATAATGTTCTTGTCTTTTTTGATATTGCAGGTCAGTTCACTGTAATATAAAAACTATGTATGTTTGTATAACGGAGACAGGACTTTTGGATAGCTATCACAATGTACTCTTAAGACCAACAAATTTTCAAAATTGGTATTAATCGTATAATCGCGCTTGCAGTCGTCATGAGTATATCGTTGTCGGTCATCGCAAAAACCACAGAACATTTTTCTAACCGTATTTCGGAGACCTCCGATCAAAACTTCAAAAGTAATTTAAAAATATTATTTGTTGCCCCTCATCCATATTAATTATATTCTTTAGGCGAAAAAATTTTCCGTTTTTTCACCATCAATAATTGTATCAAAGTTTGTGGTATAATATGTTATATAGATTTAATTTAATAAGTTTTTTACAAAACGAAAAAAAACCGTCTGATTTTTCCGTTCAACTAAATATATAAATAAATAAATAAATATCATTATTAAGATCGCATTAGATTATATCGGTTCTAGAAAAACTCGCGAGATTCGTATGCGGGAGCAAAAATTAATAACAAATAAGAATCGCTATTTATTTACTGACTATAAAATCAATCGTGTCAATAATAAATTGTCAATTTAAGAAAAAAACAAAAGAAGATAAATAGTGCGTGCAAATTAAATTTTTCGAAATTCGAATTAGCAACCTGCAGTGCTTCACTGTCTTATGCTTATCGTTTAGATATTGTAAACCTTAAAAAAAACTGACAAGTTATTTTTTTTAGAATTCTATAAAACTTTAATATTTTTGTATTGTAAATAGTTTAAATTTTAAATGTATTACATTTTATATGTTTGAAAAAAATTGTAAAAATTGTTACATAATATTATGTAACTCGCATCATAGGTAGGCTACTGTTGTAAAGATGGGAAGTTGAAAAGATATTAGGATATAGCATTATAGCTGAATTTAGTTTACACATACTGAAAGCAACCGATTTATCATCTTGATCAATAAACGATTCTGAACGAACCCCAATAAATTGGTAAGGTATCTTAGTCATGAGTTGTTTCCCCAATTGTAGTCAATATATCAGCAAAAATCAACAACATAATTTATGTATCGTCATATATGGCCAGTGTTTTTACATTTTTTTTTAAGAAATCTATCAAAAATTCAAAAATATTACTATCATAAAGTACAACTGAGTAAAAGTTCTGCATCATTTAATTTAATGTAATATTTGAACAGTAATATGGTACATTTTTATAAACCAAAAAAAGTGTTATCCAAGGGAGAAATCACGTTTACACGTCATCTTAGTTATAAACTTCTTCACCTACACTCAGAATTTTAAATTCGCAAGGCTGAATCCTCGAGAACAATAAAGCTAAATACTTATTAATATTGTATTGTTGCAGTAGTTACGGTTTAAATATTGTGCGTTTTAATCGCGTAAACAAAATCGCACCGCTCATCTTGTACAATTGCGGGATAATAATTTAAGTTGAAAAATAATTGAGTCGGAAGAAATTACGAAAGTTGTCGTTTCATTTTGTAACGAAAATCCCGCAATTGGCGTTTTCAAAAATGATTTTTTTCTAATTTTACTATCCCGCAGAAAATAAATAAAAAAAAACGAAAACTGTAAACATGTATGAAAATACTGCACGCTCTTATGCTTATTCCAGATGGTAAAAGTGTTTTTTTGTACATCTTATTATTTACTTTATTGCATACTGCCTATCCAACGAAAACGAGCAGTTTAAACAATATTCTTCTGTATCGAGATGAAATATAGCATATAGGTATAAGGCAGACGATTTAACATCAAAAGCCAAAGTTGAACGTGTGTGCGGTATACGCGTATACGTATTCGGGACTTCGAAACAATAACGTGTAATAATAATATATTATTTTAGGTAGCTACGCAAGAAATCACCCACGGCACTTTAACATCATGTTGCTAAACTATATATAAGTATACTTACGTAAGTATAATCGCGTGCTTCGTCTGCTCAACGTACCTTGAAGTGCAAATCGTAGCCGGTAAGTATAATTACTTTGGTAAATATTATCTTGAAAATGTATACGATGGAACGTAATCGTTATCAAACTAGATAATATTTCGATTATTACTACCTTCAAAAAAAAAAAAAAAAAATATTTATGAAAAAAACCGACAAACAGTTTGAATCGATGAAGACTAGAAAACATTTTCGTTTATCTTTTTATGTTTTTTATAGTTATAATATTAACAACAAAATAGACTTCATGAACACCGTGGCGAGGATCCATTTTTTTTTTCAAATCATTGAGAAAACCGTAACATTTAAATATTTAATATGTTAATATGTACATATATGTAACTATTCAAATAATTATTAAGAGACTGAGATTTTTGCGACTTAGAAATAATATTGAAAGTAATAACTGTAATGTTTTTGAATAATACAAATATTATTAATTTAGATACATATTGATTGTGGTAACTAGAAGTACTTATTTTATTTTTATGATTTAATAAAATCGATAAATTATCGTCTGCACAAGAATATTATAATTTATAGTTACAGCAATAATTGTTATCATTCCTATGGGTTTAGTCGGAATAGCATGAGGGCCGCGGAGAAAGCGGGCTTCCGTTCCACCAATTATACCCCGTCGGCGATAATTCGCATGACCGCGGTTCGGTAAACGACAGTAGCAACAGTGGTAGTAGCGTGCGATATTTACGTCAGTAGGTACCCGCGGTTAAGACCCTACGGTTAGATTAACTATAGACATATTAAATAGATCGCAATGAATTGCATATCGGGCAAAGCTCGCTCAGACATTTTCCGGTAAAGAAAAACAAGTATTACCGGTGGAAAAAAGAAATATTTCCTGTAAAGCATTTATTTATCATAGATCGATAGCTAATAGCTATAAGCGATGAACAATGGATAGGTTACTGATAACGTACGCACTAAATTTCCAGAACGGGCAAGAAACATCCGTTATATCACTGTTTTCTCTCTGACTGATAGTATAAATATTGAGGTTACCGATAATCAAATGTTTCTCAGTGTTTGTTGGTACTATTATTATTATTTTTAATACAGAAGAGAAAGAAAATGATCTGTGGAATTTTGTTACACATTCCGAATGGCGATTACGTATTTGGTGGCCAAATTATTTTTTATTATTTACGGTAATACCGCCGATAATAGGTACGTTATATACGATCAACACGAATTCGTGGACCGATGATTTTCATGAACAAGATCTTTTTTTTTCCTTCCGAAATACCCGCGCTCGTTTATCGCATATTGTGTTTGATCGGCCGGCCACCCGGCGAGATAGGCACAGCCCGTTTACTGGTAACGATAACGTGTCCGCGGTCAAGACGACCGCGCCGGAGACCGGGGTAACCGCGGTATATCATGTCGGCACCTGTAACGGCATCACTCCGGCGAACCACCCCCGAGTCCGGGGAGGGGGGGGGGGCGGGCGTTGAGGCCGTCGCCGCCGCTGCAGGATCGTTTAACGGACGAAACTTATTTCATTGTGATAACATTACGGTCGTATCAGTAGAAAACGGGGGCGAGACCCGAAAAGTCCGACGACGGCGCAGCGGCAAGGCAAAGGGCCACCTCCGCGCGGACCGGATCCCGCGTGACCCGAGCGCAGAGTGCCGCTGCCGCCGCCACCGCCGTCGCCGCCGCCGCTACTGTTGCAGGGTGTCGCGGTGATTTATGCGCGAATTTCGAGTTTGTCGGCGCCCGCCACGGGCCCCCACTTTGTCCGGCCGTACAACCCGCTCGCCCCGCCGGGCCGCGGCTATTAGAAGTATGTGCCCGCGGGATCCGAGCGGCCGGGCCGGCGGCGGCGGCGCGGAGTACAAACGGTCGATCGATCTATTTAGATAGTCAGGCGGCCGGAACAAGAAGTTAACAGCTAACCGAAGAGTAATAAATTACACTCGCGGCGGCGGCGGCGGCCCCTTTAAAAGTTCCGACTTAAATTCTACTGCTCCGCGGGTGTGTAGGTGCGTACGGTGGCGCGCTCGCCGAAACGTCGGATCGCATTTTTCCCCGCCGGCGATTTCGCCCAGACAGGAAAAAAAAAAAAACAAAAAAAAAAAATGTATATAAATTCTCGCTCGGCGTGGCGGACGCACGGCGACGGCGGCGATAACGAAAATAAAACCGAAACGATATAGTTTGAATCGACGACGACGACGACGACGCGGAAGAAATAAAATAAGAAACAAAACCACACGCGGATAAACAATAAAATATATACCCGGGGAAAATGCGGTTATATCTGTATTATTTGATTTATAAAATATCGTTTTCCCGGACCCATCTATCATTCGACAGCCGACGGTAAAACGGATCGCCGTAAAATACCGTCAAAATACCGCCGCGAACCGGAAAGACTGTCCGAATGTTTTTACGCGATTAA
Organism: Cinara cedri; assembly: GCA_902439185.1. Classification (NCBI taxonomy): domain Eukaryota; kingdom Metazoa; phylum Arthropoda; class Insecta; order Hemiptera; family Aphididae; genus Cinara; species Cinara cedri. The sequence goes on from CABPRJ010002395.1 coordinate 688,330, forward strand.
ACGGATGGTTGTTTTATTGTTTTAGATTCTCCGGGCGCACCGAGGAATGCACCTATATTGGTTTTGCCTACGATGGGTGAGATTTTTCTTTTTGTGCTAAAAACAGTAAACTGTTTTTCTACCGGAATTCTCGCTTCAATATTAATAATAAAAAAAAAAAAAACAACGATACTTTTTCGGTTTTCCTAGCAGATTTCAAAATAATTGACGAAACTCGGGCAAAGTAAGAATAAGAAAACTGGACGACAATAAACGTTTCATTATTGCGGGTTTGAGATAATATTAACACTTTTATAATCTACGGAATTATTTGTTTGAAAAACGAGTCTTAAAATGCCATTTAACTTTTATATTTCCTTAACTACTTAGTTTGGGTATAATACCGTCATCAGATTACCGATTGCGTTGTATTAGGTTGACATTATTTGTGATGTTGCATACAAATATAAAACAATCATACATAACAATACGTTTCGTTATTTTCATGGTTTGAGCTAGGTACGGGGATTTTTCATTTTCGAGTTTATTTCATTTTTATTTAGTTTTATGTGGACATTGTTTTAGCTGAGCAGATAAACTCGACAATTTTACATACAGTTTATCATAATTTGTACTTGGTGGTCAAAAATAAAAAAGTTTAACATAGGTAATGTAGACGTTTTTTGACGTTTTTTCACTAAAAATCTTTCTTCATAAATAATGATTTATACTTATATTTAGAATTAGAAACTTCTATATATATATATATATATATAACTAATCTTCTCAAATATATTTTCCAATTTATGTAAATTTTAAAATAAATGTTTAGGTATACCTATTTAAGAATACAAAGCCCGGTAATATTGATTGACAGATAGAATGCAATTGATAGCTGCTCCTAGGCTACCCCCTTTTCCCCTAAAAAAGGAAAACAAAATAATAAGGTTTAAAACTTCACAAACAGCTACATAATAATACTATATCGTTTTAAAAGTAAAAAAAGACTAATCCGATAAAGCGCGTGTGCGTTACCGCAAGTTGGAAAATAGAAATCAGAATATTTCATTTTTTCTAGAAACTTATTAGAAAGACGATTTTGAACATTATTAGTCGTATTTTCTTTGGTGGTATTGCCAGGTTTTTTTGTTTATTAAAATAGATGCCTTATATGACGATACAACAATGAATTTAATATACCTATATTATAATTAAATGAGCAGAATCCTGAATCTTAAATCAACTGTGTGGTTATTATTATTATGTTTTTTTTTTTTTTTTTTTTTTTTTTTGTGTACACTGTGTATAGTAAGTATATAATATTAAAAAAAAAAAAAAAAACATAGGTACAATTAATGCAAATGTATTATTATTATTATTATAGTGGACTATTGATATTTATCTTTATTTACCTATCTAGAAAAAACTATAAGATAAATCCAACTAAAACTATCTAGACAGGTTATAAATAAACGATTATTATAATATATCTAGATTATAAAAATATACATTTTTTGAAAGAATGATTACATTTTAACATTTGATTAGATGTTCAAAATGTATTGGTTTTCAAACTAATGTGTAATATAATAATATTTGTTATAAAATTCAATTTACATACTTTATAATATAAAACAATTTCTTTTAGATTTTAAACGATAGCGATGTGTTTTAGAGGCTCTGGAAAAAATTGCCCTAAAACTGACCCGGGAATCGGTATATATTACAATTATAGTTATGACGTTATAAATAACATAATCTTTTAATTTTTTAAGTTAAACATTATAAGCGCAGATTTTAATTGCCTAACCAATTGTACGTTTCCAATTCGTATCTAAAGCCAATTCTCGAAAAAAAGTACATTTATTATAAATATTTATGTCTGCGCGAATTATTATAAACAATTGAAATTGCTATCTAAGATAAATATTTAGATAGTTTAGCAATATGTGTGAGACAGAGAACGATTAAAAATGATCTGCATAAGTGACAACACAGAAAACGATATATTTCGTGGTGTTCACGGGTTATATTATAAGGTCGTAAAATCTTTAACAATATAATATTATTATGCACGCAATGTTCTTACGATAACAGTATAATATACCTATTCAATCACTGCTTCGTTTACGCGGTCATAACATAATGAACGTTTTATCATCGTTAAATTATAATAATATAAACACGTTAATATACATTATTATAGAACGCCTGCAGCTGCATTATTATGATGTTATATACGTGTTGTATATAGGTATTGTGTTGCGGTTAATGTCGTTATATTTATACTTTTTGAATACGAAAACCGAATTTTAGCCGTTAGTTTTAATGTTAGAACGTATTAGCTTGTGATAAAACGTAATGGTAAGAAAATATTTAGTGTTTGTAAGTTAGTTTTTTTTTCTAAAAGTTTCAATTTTAATGCGTGTTATGAATATGTGAAATATTACAATTTAAAAAAAAATCGAATCTTAATTAAAAATATAAATTTCGAAAAAAAACAAACGTGCAAACAGAAACAATGCTCTTTTTGTTTGTATGCTTGATAATAAGCTAATACACTCTAACGTTAAGAGGACGCTATACGTATGCATTTGTTGTTTCCGTCCAACAAACGCTCGATATAGTTAAAACATGCTTACGCAGACTACACAGTACTCACTTAATTTTGGTTTTAGAATGAGTGCACTAGGTATACATAACCTAACCTAACCTGGCATACATGCGAACATTTCATTTATATAATGCAGCAATTATATTCACCAGAAGCGTCTTTTTAAGTATAATAATAGTATAATTTAAAAATGAACTATGACATTCGAAAATAATTAAGAACTCCGAAAATTATAGGTTTATAAATCATACAAGCTATCCACTAAGATGAATTAAATGTCCGAAATCAATAGTACAAATTATATTTTTTTCTTCAATATCGTAAAAAAATAAAATTTTCTTATTTTAATGGCCAGACCCGTGGGCATCATCTTTAAGGGTCCAGTTTTCGAAAATACCTTTATTGAATATCAACGTCATCAACATTATATAAGGAACCTCTGTGTACGTTTTCAAAATACTAAGCATAGTAGTTTTTGATATTATATAATGAATGAGCGACTGGTATTTGACATTTACGCATAAAAATTGTAGTGTTGCTATTTATAAATAAAAAAAATATTAATAGTATTTTCATAAAAGCGGTAAAACTAAAGGCGATGTAAAATATAAAGACTGCATGAGTACCTTAAATTTTCCAAAATTTAATATTAAAAAAAATAATACTCACTGCACGTCATATTATAAAGTAAAGTTATGAAATGTCATACGAAAAATTCGAAGAGTAATAAAATTGTACTGTACAATTTTATTATTCATCGTTATCGTCTTGTTGTTATTTTGGCTTAAATTAAGGACGCGCGGATTAAGTAAAATGAAATACTTATTTACGGGGTAGTAATATTTTGAAGGGAAAAAATACCGCGACCTTTAGTGACATCCTCCACGGCCGTCACCTCTTTCCCACCACATCCAATGTTTATGGGTTCTTAAAAGTATGAAAAAAAAAAAAAAAAAACCATCACAATGTTTATTCGGCCTATATACATAATAACTGTATACCTCTACTTTTTTCATCCAAACGAATCTCAAGTTTAATAATAAGTTTTTCAATAACACTCCGCGAGTCGCGTCGAAAATAACGAAAATAAATGTGTTACCACCACGACGGTATACTGTGACCGTTATAATATATTGTTATTATGACCGTAAACGGGGAGGTGGAAAAAATAATCGAATGAACCGCTCATTACACGCGGTTTCCAGCGCGGCTTTAGGACCTCTTGCGATTAATCCGCCGGATAGCGCTCACGGGCAAAAATAATAATAATATTATGCGTAGCACGTAATACGTATAATATTATAAGTTGACGTGTATATATAAATATTTCTCGTCGGCCTCTCCTCTCTCCGGTTTTCCGAATTGAATCAGAAATATCCAATTACACGTGGATGCGGTAACCGAGAAAGAATAGCGGGAAAAATAAAAATCTTCCGCGGCAGTTTCGTTGCCAACGCAAAACTCGTTTCTCGGTAGGTTGCCATTTGTTCTTCTGATGCCGCTACTGCTGCTGGTGTAACGATGAGTAATAGTTGGTCATAATTGGTTGCAATTTCGCGCAAAAGGTGGAAACCGTGTCGATTTATTTCGCCTCCCTCTCCTCTCTCCACCACAACCCCCCCCACCCGGTGAGCGATTTCCACGCGGGACAGCAAAGGTCATTTTTATACGATTCGCATCGAGGAGCTGTTGTTATTATTTGTCGAGACGGGGTTTTATGGGACGGGGGACAAGGGGAACGGACGTCTCCGCCGGAAAGTGAAATTCGTCGAGGTTCGGTGTTGTTATTATTATAGGTGGGTGTTGCAGTAATCGTGTGTGCGTCGTATTACGTGACTAGAAACGAAACGTTATAAATACGAGCAGGGTCTGGGTGCGGTGGCGGTGAAGAGGGAGGGCCACGGGGAGAGTGGAAAAGAGGATAAGAGAAAATCATAACTCGACTTTGTGCTGCTGCCGCCGCCCACGCCACCGCCGCCGCCGCCGTACACTCGTAAGTCACTCGTATACTACACGTGTTATATTATTATTGTATAGGCAGGTACGTGCGGAGGACAAATAGATTTTATTTTTTTGTCGGAAGTGTTTCGAAAAACACTGTCCCTCCGACTTACAACACAAATATACGAGATGTTATATTATTACCTATATATAAACAGAAGAAGAAGAAGTGAATTTTTCTTCTTGCGTACATTTTATTATTACATTTCCACCGGAACTTAAATTACCGCGCACGCCGTCACGCTGGATGCATGCTGCGATGACGGGACGCGCGGGAATTCTCTGGAAATATTGTTCGGACGTGAGTGGGATGAAATCTCTTCCGGTTTTAAAAGCGCACCACCCTGCCCTGCTCGGCAGTTATAATATTATTATGTGAGCAAATTGAAATGATTGTCAGATAAGCTCCGGGGCTACGGTTTTTATAACCCCGGAAAATGTAGCGGCGTTATCACGGTTTCTGTTCCTCACCGCCCCTTCCTCTCGGACGGTCCACCCCTCGACGGGGCAATTATAACGCACTTTTGCGGACGAAATCGCCCGAGGAGTCACTTTAACACGTACGCGCGTTTTGTATCACTACAACTTCGAAAACGAGAACGCGCATCACATTACATCACTGTAAAGATTTAAAAACTTGGTAAAAATAAGCGTAAAAAAAAAAAAAAATACTTTGACACGAAATATTTCAAAATGAACTGCGTGAAATTAATGTTTACCGAAATTTATTCCAAGGTTAGGTACTACACATCGTTATTTTCTCTCACGAGTGATAGTTATAAAAAAAAAAAAATAATAAAAAAAAAAAAAACGTAAACTCACGGAGGTAAATTTTCGTAGACTTAAATTGCACAAAACGCAGGCAAATATTTATGTTATTCAAATTTATGTATCCTTCGAGCAACCGATTCTAAATGAAAACAATCAACATTAGGTACCATCAACAGTGCTATAGTTGTAATTTATTCAAATATTTGATAATCATTGATCGATATAAAAATGTACTGTATAATTTAAACTCTTCAGTTTTAAAAATTATAGCTAATTCTTTTTATCGGTGATATTTTATTCCGAACTTTTTTTTCTGCATTCATCCTACAGGTTTTCTGCAAAATTGAAAACACGGACGAAAAAAATCGTGATACAATAATATATTGTTCGGTTTTAATTTTGTTGATTTCCGGATTATCTAGGACATAAGGGGAAAAAATACCACTGTTTTAATTTTACAACCTTCTGATTTACTCAGCTCAATTCAGAACCGTTTATTGATCGCAATAATTTAACGGTGCTTTCAGCATACATAGAGATGATTTTATCGTGAACCAGCGATTTTTTCAAATCATTTTAAGTGAATTTAATTTCGGTTGTTTTGTTTTTTTATTTAAATAATTACGGAAGTGTTTAAACTTTATTTTAACTACATTTTTAATGTTTTACCCTTATTATATATGAGTATACACTTTATAAGCGCCATTTTTATATTTTTTTTTTATCCGTTTTTCGATTATAAATTCATAACCCTTCCCTACTCCTCCAGTTTAAAGTTTATACTGTTGTAATTTATTAATGGTAAATCCGATTTTAGTGGTATGCCAATCAAAGCGTTTAGACAAATATCTTCTATTTGAATCCGCGTTCGAAATAATTCCGAAAAAGTCAATACCTTCCGAGATATCACAATGGGTATACATTCACGTTGTCAACAGAAACAAAATTTAAAAAAAAAAAAAAAAAAAAAAAAAAAAAAAAAAACAATAAAATCGTATAAAGAAAGGTTCTGTCAATTTTTTTCCCCCTTTTTGCATTGTGATCAGGTAGGTAAACGGACTCTATATGTAAACCATACACTGTAGACCATTATAATAATATGTAACGTGTAGGTATATATATAAAATTGAATTTATTACGCGATAAATCTAAAACATATACAAATTTATTTTGGCCCATTAGCGTTTTTGCGGTATCCGTATAATACGATATATTTAGTTAAGGGGCGAATAATAATATGACCCGCCATATAAAAGGTGTAGGTAGTTTATTTGAATTTTATTGCCCATATTTTAATGAAAAAAAAAAAGGATTTAATAAAATACGCCCGCGGTTTAATAAAAACGGGTTCAAGTGTAAGTACCTACCTACATAACACTACGACGACTATTATACCGCTATACCATTACTGCTACCACTGCAGCTACGCAAAACGATTAAGAACTGTCAAACAAATGTTTACAACGCTTTGAACTGTAGTTTGTTGTTTGGTAAATAGTTTTAAAGTTTTCCTGTCGGTGTGTATATGATGAATTTATATATTATATACATGTATATAAAACACACACACACACGCGCGCGCACACGCACACACACACACACACACACACACACATATATATAGATACATATACATATTCGCGAACACATAATAAGTGTCGTGCGAGAATCGTTAAATATTAATCCAAAAGTAATAGGTAGGTAAGGAAATGCATATATCACCAACACTACTTCTCGAGAGTAAATACACTCTTACTGCAAATGATGTTGAATAAGATAAACTGATAAATAGACTATGCGGTTTGAGACTACAGCAATCTAAAAAAAAAAAAAACTGTTTTCAAGAAAGTGATTAAAAAAGTGTCAGCACTTTTACTGGGGTCGCGTGTGCCGCCGCGATAGATGGGAAATCGACAATATAGGATACGTAAAGTTGTTTAATTCATGTCAGTAGGTGAGCGAAAAACGAAAAACGATTCTGAGCGGAGTACGGTTTTACTTGTTTTGAAAGGCCGTAATATTTACGACTTTCGTCAAAATTCAATATTAAAACCCATATAAAAAAAAATTACTACCTACATTAAACTCAATTTTTTTCTAACCCCTAAGTACGACTTGTAATGAAATACCGGTTGAATTTTCAAGAATTTCTGTTTGGAATTTCAGTGTACCCATCGAATAAAATTAAAAACCTCTTTTTTTTTATTGGACCAATCAACTTATCTGGTGAAAAAACATAAGTCGTAAGAATTTTAAATAAAGGAATCGCAACGTCGTATCAACGTTTATCATTTTTCATTTTTCGTGGTTTTTTAGTTTTTTTCTTAATTATTATAAAAATCGTTTGGAAAATCAAAAATCAACATTCCTAGAGTATCAATTAGATACAATTTTCTTTCAGGAAAGCTGCAACACTTGATACATCGAAGTAAAATTTCCTGTAGAAATGTTGTACAGAAAAAAAAAAATTAAAATTAAAAAATTAGCATCATTATAAAACCAATACATTCTTCACTGACTCCAAATATAAAATTTAACGAATTTTTCGTTAAGTTACTATAAAACATGAAATTAATGAATAATACAATTTCCGATGTATATATTACTTTATGTGTTCAATTTTACTAAAAGTATATACATCCATGAATTTCAATAAGTATAATTGGTTCAATTTTTAACTAGATATGATAAACCGACAGACAGTAAAATTTTCTTGAAACGGACTCGATCGGTATCAATTAATTTTTTTCGTTGTAAAGGAGCTCTATATAGGGAGATTAAAATATACGGGATATAGGTTATGCAGAACTGTTTTAGTTTTCCTTTTTAAAGAGATGTTAACATTATAGAGTGTCCGAGTATAAAGTAGTTTTATTTTTTATTATTCTAAAACGAAAAAAAAAACTCCTTAGTGCTCAATAATTTAACTAATTTCTATTCTTCAATTGAAATTGTTTCCAGGAAAAAAAAATAGTTTAGCAAACTTATTTTTGATTTTATATCTTATGAGTTATGATGAATATAAGTGTATACTATACGAGCCTGTTATATAAATATAAACAAATTTATGTAATATTACGATGATTACAAAAAAAAAACTATTTTTTTTTTTTTTAAGAAAATAGTAAATTTTCTCAACCGTATAAATAAGTATCTTAAATATTATTATGTTGTTATATTCGTATAGCGTTTATACAATTTATATTAACATCTTAACTTCCTACGTTGAGAAAACATTCACATCGCCATTTCTTCGAAAATAATTCAATCACAACAAAAACACTTTGCCTACAGCTACGTGTAAAAAAAAAATACCAAGTAAAAAATAAAAAATCACCGTATCTGGTAAATGTTCAACATCTTTAGTATGACAAAGTTGTGATATTATTTGCGATGCTAGGAATATTTTAAATTAACTTGGTGAGAGCAGATAAAATTTCCTAAACAGCTATAATAGCAAATAGAGAGGAAAGTTATACAATTTACTAATTAGTTTACAATTATAATGCTGCATAAAAATGTTTAAATAAATAAATACTTCAAATAATTTACATATTCTTAAATACTGTTATGACATTTGTTTAGGAAATTTTATTTGCGAAAGTATAATTTTCGATTTACTTGGCGGGATCATTTTTTTGGTAAAAATTCTGAACATTAATGCCCATAACTTTCGTTTTATTTAACCGATTTACATAAAATTAGAAAAAGGCACCTCTCAGTAATATTTTTAATGTTTTGACATAAATTAGAAGTTAATTTACTCTGTAGTTTTATAGTTATGTGTGCGCGAAAAACAAGAGCCGTTTAAAAATGTTTTTAAATGGGAACGTTGTTGTTTGGTAAAATATAAACTGTCTTTCGCTACGCTTTTTTTTTTTTTTACTTAACGCGTGCAACGACCGATGCACTACACGATATTATTTTTAATACGAAAATAGAAAAATTGCAAAAAAAAAAAATAATAATAAAAATGTCATCGAGAAACAACCATTTCACTTAGTTTCGTGAGGAAATACAAAAGAGAAAACTTTTTGGAAAAAAAAAAAAAAACTACTGTTTTATTTCTTAAAAACAGAGTGTTTGCAATAATTAAGCTTTTATAGTCATAACTTCCCAATAAGAACGAACGAAAAATAATTTATATTTATTTAGATACGAGTCGTTTTTAAAAAAAAAAAAAACTAAAAATGCGCATGAATTCTTTTTTTTATGTGAAAACTTTTAATGCTCGAACATCCGTCGCGTATTGCGTGTTTTCGATGAAATACGTCTATTGTCAATAAATGTATATATTTTTTTCTTTATCGCGTTTCAATAATTTCGATTACACGAGAGGTAATCGAAACAAAAACACGTCTGTGTTCTTTTTTCTTTTTTTTTTTAACTACATAATATTAGTTTATTCTGCGGCAATCTGTAAGATTATTACACACACACACACACACACATGTATTTAAATACGTGACAAAGTAAGTTTTTTTTTGACGATCCAAAAACCGAGCATCTCTTAAATGTAGTTTATTTAAACTAATACTCCGTCTATCTATGGAATGTTTAAAATATATACATTGAAATTTTAAAATCAAATGTCGATAGTCTGATCGGTTCATATCCAAAATAAAGGGCGACGAAAAATAATGAAACGTTTCGGAGCTAAACATTTCTTAAATGTTCAAAATTGAAAATATTCAAATTTTTCGGGAAATAATAATTGCTGTGCGTAGCTACGCGAACTCTAGTGAGTTATATCCGACTTGGATTTTTTTTTTTTTTCACATTCGACGAGCATTATTTAAAAACCGATTTGAATAGGGAATAATACTAACATCGCGTTATTATACTAATCACGTTTATGTGAATTTATAATAGGAAAATTGGCAATACGGGCGCGAGGCAATAAATCGCACAGCCCTCGTGAAAAACGAACCGCCGTGTGTAAATAGAGGAGTGTTGGAATAAGACATTTATTTAGTTTTTTTTTTCTTTTCGCCCACTTGGCTGGAGCCACTGATAGACGGACAATAATATATTATATCGGCTGTATACTGAAAAACATTTTGTATCGCGGGGTCGTACTGCGGTGACGGTGACGGGGAGCATAACGGAATTAAACGGCAATTTTGCCGATTGTCGCCAGTGGTCGAATTATTATTATTATTATTACAATCACCCCGTGCTATTTTATTTCCTTCGGCAAAATGTCGATAAGGTAAACACATTGTTGACCATATAATATTACACCCACACGTTATTGTGGCACTCACTGCAGATAGCGGTGCGGTACGGATTTCAAGGACTGTGTACTATCAATACATTGTTCAACTCCGTCCTGGGATTTGAATCCGTTTTCTTGACCACATACCGCACAATGTGATGTAATAACACAGCCGTATAGCTTATATAAAAATAGACCGTCTGATTTCATACCGTGATTACTTTATACACGGTGTGTTTAGGGAATTAACGAGGAAACCAGTAAATATAGGTACCGGTTATTTAATAGCAGAACACTCATTGTTTCTAAACATATCTATTGACTTTTTAAAACTTTCGTTGTTTTTTTTTGACGATTCCAGAAACAAGCAGCTCTAAAACGTTACAATTCCATTATTTTTTATGGTCCATATTTTTATTTTTTTTTTTTTTTGGGAGGGGATTGGGGTTAACACGGCTACCTACTTCTGTTTTTCAAATAAAAACTTATGTTTAAACTTCCATGAATAGGTGAAGTATTAGATAATAACATTGAAATAACGCTGACAAGGTTCAAAATTCGCCAAAGAGAAGCAAGCAACACATTAAAGTGAAAACGAAAGCACGTTCCAAAAGCTATTAAAAGAGTTTAAATAAAGATAACGGGGACGGGTACAGCCACTGGTGTAGGCAGGAAGTTGGGAAGGTAAGTTAGGTTTCAGACTGAAATTTAATGTATATCTGTAATGATAAACCTTTGGTAACGAAAAGCCAATTCTGAGCGGAGTTCAATTAATAGTGATGCTTTGTTAACAATATATATATATATGACACAATATATTAAAATAGTTAAATAGGCTCTATATATTTTCTTTAATAAAATTTGTTTAATGTTGAATGTATTTCCCCGGTTTTCCATGTTTTTCTCAGTTTTTCATATTTGCCGAGAAAACTCAAGGAAAAAAAAATCGAAAAACGACATCTTTAAAGTACCTCGCCTGTGAAATTTTCTTTCAAAAAAATTGCTATTTAAAAGTTAGAGCAAAATGGAGAAAAAATGTCCACAAAAAAAAAAAAATCGTAATATTATACAAATAAATTTTGTACATTTTCCCGTATTTTTTCGATTTTTCGCATTTGATGAGAAAACTCGAGGAAATCAAAAAATAGCCTCCCAAAGGTACCTTTCCAAACCGATTTCCTTTTAGAAAACTGGCTAAACATAAAAATCGAAGTAAGTCCTCAAGTAGAAAAGTGATCCATAGACAAAAATAAATAAACACCTTTGTAAAACCACAAGCTTCTTTACTCAATTAAGAATCTAAAATATTAAAAACGGCAGAATTAGAGATATGTAAAAGTAAGTGATTTAAATTGAAAAAGGAATAACGGCAAGTATTCAGTTTATAAATAAATGACACTATATATGCTTGCAAAACTGTTGGGATCGCCAATACTATCGAAGGATTCAAAAACACAGTTATATATAACGTTATTACGTCCTGTAATGACATATGGAGCTCAGACATGGCCAGTAAGAAGTAGCGAAGAAAGAAAGCTCGTAGTTCTTGAAAGTATTACGGAAGATTCTTAGGTCTGTGAAAGGCACGCTAAATAGAGTGGTGAATGGAAAATAAGGAAAATATTGAGTTAGGTTAGGTTTGTTTTACAAATCAAATATATTGAAAAAGATGAGGGACAAAAGATTACGATAAGTTGATTATGCGTGGCGATGTTTAAATTCGCTCATGCGCACAACACTTGCAGAAAAGCAAACTAGAAAGTGGTCGCTGGGAAGACCACGGCTTTAGATGATGGGACGACTTAGTCAGAAGGGATGTGTAAGCATTACATCGAATAGAGAAAACTGGAAATGAGGCTATGTAACGAAATGGCCCTGTGGCTGACTTATCTAAGAAGAAAAAAAGAAAAGTACGCAACAAACGAGTTTTAAAGTTTTGAATAATAATTTTGACTCACGTTTCGCACGTGCCATAATAATACGAAATATAACGTAAAGTACATCTAATATAATTATTAGTATATATTTTTTTAATTAAAAAAGAGTTATTTATACATATATACACACACCTATTATTATGTAAACAAGAAAATAAATTATTAATAATTAAAAAAAACAATATAAACAAATTATATTGATCTTTCCTCCGTACGTATTATCTAAAACTCAAACAACATGGGGAAATTAAAAAAAATAAAACTTTTACGGCTGATAGTTGGGCCATTATTATATGTGGGAAGTTTGGATGATAGGTATTAAGTTGAAATTACTTGATTTATATCTGTATGCAAACCATTTTTAACGAAAAACAATTCCAAGTGGAGTTTTTTTAAACGTGTTTTCGAATGCCGTAAATATTTATGATTTTCGTCAAAATTTGAACTTAAACGCAGGAAAAATTACGATTAATAATTTACTCTTTTCAGAATCGTTATTCGTTGGAAACGATTTATCGTCGCATACAGAATAAATTTAATTGCTCTACATGTAATATCTTCTCATCTGACTTTCTTCCTAAATATGTGGTATGCTCGCCAGCAGTATCAGCTCGTCTTATTGTTTCTGGTTCATTTTTTAAACATACTTCTCCTACAATTTCAAATCAACAAAATACGTACATTTTACAGTGGTAGTGACACATATAGAAACTAATTTGGGGGGAGGAGTCATAAAAAAAGCTTTTGGGTTTTAGTTAATATATAGAGTAAATAAATTCATAAATACCCGCGTGCCGTACCAACTATAAATTTCAACGTTACCCTCAATATCATCCCCTATATACGCCACTGTATAGTATACAGTAGTAAGGTAACGCCGGGTAGGATCGCCATACATGGTTAATCAATAAACGTCCGCACGTAGGTCAGTAATATGACCAGTGCAGGGTTCAGGTCCACGCTCCAGAATCTATCAGGTGTTTTCTTATCCTAACCTAACCAACCGCTCAGTACATGTGTCACAGATGCGGCGTCCCCGGTCACGAGTAGGCCGTCTGTTTTAACGGCCAAAACGACAATAAGTGCGATGTTTTGATCACACGTCGGTATCAAGATTAAAGAACACAAACTCGGCTTTATGGACTATTCTATCAGTAGAGGAGCACAGAATGACTGGGCGAAGATCTCTGGACCACGATGATTTGTGACCGGCGCTGCGGATTTTTAACCTGGTCCCAAAGACATGATACATTTAGAACTAGCCAATTAATTGTAGATAAAATGACAAACAATGGCACCAGTGCGTATAATAGTATTGTGAACAAATGATAAATAATATAAACGTTTCTTCTATCCACTTTTATATATAAAAAAATAATAATAATAATAATAAAATACCAGAAAATTACGACAGTAATAATACGCGTCGAAGTTTTTAAAAATAACACGCTGTTATTTCGAAACCGTTAAAATTGGGTTGTTTCCGTCCGACAAACAAGACGCGAAGCTGCATATACCTGGCCGGCTAATTAAAAGTGCACATAAACCACGATGGGTCCCCAAAAGATAATGTCAATAATTATATAGGTCCTCGTCGATAGCAAACACCATTTATTATGATTATACGTTTATTACCCTCGTCTTGTTTATATTCACGTGTCGTATCATATTATTATTGTTTATAATACTTTTTAGACGATATTCGATATTCACCTAAATGTAACCCGTACGTATCAAAATTCAAGCAATATAGACAATATCGTCAACACTGTTAACTGTCGGGTTATTTTTGTTAGATTCTGAACGTAACGTAGACGAATCAATACGTTTCACTGTGATGTGTGTGTATTTTTTTTTTTTTTTTTTTCATTTTTCAAGGATATTTTATAATAGTTGGGAATAACTGTCAATCGCAAATAACAAAAGACCTTTTTTTATTTCATTTTAGATCGTGTTGGTGAATTGAAAATATCATTTTTTTTTTTTTTTTTTTTTTTTTTCATTTTTCAAGGATATTTTATAATAGTTGGGAATAACTGTCAATCGTTTATACAATTTTTGTTGATTTTCTGGTTACCATGTAAATAAGAGAAAAATATGACTTATGTTCAGAGTTATTTTTCGTTTGGTATTGAAACGTTTTCCCGTATAGATAACTGTTTTTTAAAAACACAAAACGAATAAAAATTTAAATATTTATATAGCTTTTAATTGTATGAATATCTAGGCTACAACAAATAGAGAAAATGGACTATAAAACAAACATCATACTGCAGTCTAATGCGGTCAGTTCACAAATGGTATTTTTGTTTGGAATGATTTATTTTTTACTCCGTTACACCTGCCAAACTTACCACCAATAAAACATTGATAGCCTTCCCACCGTACGAAATATTTCAAATTAGGCTATTTTTTTATCAACCGCTTCGTACCTAAAGTCCGACAAAATATTTACGATTTTGGTAGTTGGTAAACGATAAGAGATTTTATTATTTGGTACATTATTATTATATTTAAATTGGTGTATAACTATAATGTCGTCGACCGTTGAATGATTCGTTTGGTTTTGTAAAGTTTGTATAGTCTATAAACGACTTGGATTTATCTCAAGTTCTTAAACTCAATACTCGGCTCATAGGCATAGGTTAAAAATGTTTATAGAGAATAACGTAGAATAATAGCGCCGGTGTTGGCATATTTTTCTTCCGTCAAGTTATTTAAAATCATTAGCAGGTACTTAATTACGCTGTCATAAGTCTATCTATAGTAAGTAAACTTCGCTTAACTTACATCGTTGTGTTAGAAAATGCGAAATCCCAAAAGTAAAACTATATTATCGTCTATCTAGATGATTGTGCAATATAATTATAAATAACGTTATATTATTTAGATTTACAAATGAGGGGGGAGGGTTTAATGTTCGAAACCAGCGAGTTCAAAAGGTTAAAAGTTAAGTTGAATACTATCTCTTACCTGTTGTAGCTTTTAACGTTTTAATTTTTACTAACTTAAATTATTATTATTGTTATTATTTTTATTTTAATTTTAATTTAATAGAAAAACTAGTTAATTTAGTACGGTAACACGTTAAATTATTAAAACATTTTAAACTTATAAGAACTTTGAATGCATGCGTACCATCACAGTATAAATATTAATTATTGTTGAATTTTCCCCGAATACATATACAGACTATTGTATTAAATCTTGTCTGTTGTAGAGATATAGATCTGTAGATATGTACATCTTATTACAGCTACTTACAGTACAGCTTTCATGACACCCTCTGGACTGAATTGTCTCAAAGCCGGGAATTGGAGTTCTATTATAGACGCGGATTGAAGTGATAAAAGTTGTGTTAAAGGAATTTTGCTGCAGGAGTAGGGTATTTTTAGAATTACTCCTACGGACCTCTAAATGAAACCAATGGCGTGACATTTTACATATGAGTGGCACCAGTATCATGAACGACCTTTATCTTTCATTCTTTTTCCTACATAATTTGTATGCTCAAATTTCATTTTTTTTTTTTTTTTTTGAAAATATTATAATTATAAATTGTTGAGCTTTATATTATCATAAATATATTTGTAACTCCAGTGTTTGAATTGGGAAAAATGAAGTAGAGGAACTCTGCTCAGTCGTAAAACAAAAAAAAAAAAAGGTCACCAACAAAAGATAATTGTAATATTATAAATAAAAAGACTGACAGTAATCGTTATAAATGTTACAAACGTTTTGACCGTGGCTGTTCCCTTTATCATTTCACGAATTTCGACGGTTTTTATATTGATTTAATATAAACTACTATAAAAAACAAATTAAATGGATATAGATAAATTCATAAAATCAAGAAAAAAAAGGTTATGAAACCACGATAAATTTAAAATAACCTTAAATAGTGTTCTGAAAATGTTAAATTTCCACCGTTCTTCTATTCCAGTATAATAAAATGGTAGAGGTGTGCAAAAAAAAAATAGTAGAGGAGTTCCGTATACCTGCGCATTTTTTTGGTTTTCCCAATTACGAAGAAAATTATAAAATCACACTCCCCCACCATCCACCGAATAGACAAAAAATAAAAATGTAAAACATACATAATAGTTAAACCAATCACTCACTCACTACGCTCAGAATCATAAAACTAAAATAATCATAAATAAAACACCTGCAGTACATAATACCACCTACTAGGATAACTGCGCGATATTGAACAGTCAGCTCGAAAAGGAAAACCTTTTTATAGCAAGATATATTATTTGAATTATTTTTCATCCGCGATGACGGAGATTGATTTTGATATAATAATATTATTGTTACCTACAAGCTATAAATTCGCTTGCGTTGTGAGTTTTTATGTGTATAAAGGCGAACTGTTTGAAACAACCGAGAGAATATAATAATATACAATAATCAAGGTATGAAAATAGATAACATATTAAAATCGATTGCTTATTATAGAATAATAGTATTATTGAACTGTATTTTTACAGCATAGTTGGATTTTGTATACGATAATTTTCGAAATTTTCGATTTTTTTTCGATTTACTCCCGTAAAATATTATGTTGTAATGATATTTTTCGCATAATTTTTAAAATGTTTTTGATGGCCAAACACCCTGAAAGGCACATTCGAATATCAATTTCCCCGATATTTAGTAAAACCCCGCGTGCAGACTATATTTTGTAGGTAATATGAAATAGGCGTTAAAGGCAGCAAAGGTTTATTGTGTAAAGAGAAAAAAAATCCGAAAAAACCTATCACCTATCTACCTGCTTACCTTCCTTTGACCGAATATCAATTTTATAGGTACCGAAAAAAATACGTATGTATAGAAGAAAAATAAATAATAATAAAAAACGATCCATTATTATTACACGTAAGCTGTAAACACTTTTTGAACTTTGTTATTTTTTTTCCACGTGCAAACACACAATATCGCGTTTTTATAATACATTTTTCAAATTGTATTCTATAACTGAAAAAAAAAACTAGTTTGGAAGTTTGTTATTTGCTATGTATTGTATACTTAATAATATTATTTATGCTAAGTCTGGACAACTTAATAAACAATATTAACTTAGTTAGTCAGTTAAGAAAATCTAAAAAAAAAAAAAATATTAACGTATGAACACTTTAAAAGTTATTAGTTTAATTAACAAACTAAGTTCATTTAAAAGTTATTTAAAAATACAATTAAAATATTAACTCCTTATGGTCAACAAATTCGTTGTACAATTGTATACAATAGTATTAGATATTGTATAGATTGTAAATTTATCATTGTGTAATTCAAAGAAGTCGGAGTATAACTTAACTTTATATAATATAAATTAACTCATTATTTACTAAGATAATGTAAAAAAACAAACAGACATACTTCGCACGGTGGCTAGGCCATTGTTATAGGTGAGAAGTTAGAAAAGGTAGAGAGGAAATCGAATGCATAATCAACGATTAATTACCACTAATGAAAAACGATTCTAAGTGGAGCACGATTATACATATTTGGAAAGGCCGAAATATACTTATTTTCATGATTCAAAATTAATACATTTCGCAAATTTTACGGTTTTTTTACCGGTTCTCCAATTTATTACGAAAATCTCCGAGAAAATCGAAAAATGCCTCCTTAAATTATAACCCCAGTCAGATTTTCTTCAGAAAAAAAAAACATTACTGTAAAATCAATGCAATCCTCGTGTTGCTCAGAACTAATAATAAAACGAGTCTAATTAATAAGCAAAAATCAAGACTTATTAGCTTTACCAACATTTCAAATTAACCTAGCATTTAACTTTTTAACTCGGTGCAGGTATACATAATATGTCATATATATCGTCCACATTAACGCAACCAGGGTGGTGTTTTGGGGTTCTGGACACCCCCTACATCCATGTTTTAGTAATGTAAATGTGTTAAGAGACGTGTTTTTTTTTTAATTTTGACATGTGACACCCCCTCCCTTCAAAAATCCAAATTGCACTAGTAATCGTTCTACGTTCTATCGCTCCACCGTTTTTCCATAGATTTTTTATAAATTCTACATAAAGATTTCTAATGTGAACAGCTAATATCAGTTTTCGCGTTCGATATTTTTCAGAATGTTCAATTTTCAAAGGAAGTATTTGAAAAGAAACCAATTCTTTCGTATTCAATTTTTAGATTCTGATTGGAGCGAGAAATGTATTGGTTTTACAATGATTTTCATTTTTTTCCCAAGCGTTAATAGAAAATTTTTCTGGGGTACCTTAGGAAAATTATTTTTTTCCCACGGATTTTAATAAAAAATGGAAAAACCGGGAAAAAACGAGAAAATGTACGAAATGTATTAAATCGTAAATAATACATCATCAACATCGAACGGCCCCTTTTAAAACATGTACAACTGATCTCCACTGAGAATCATTTTTCGTTAGCAATGATTAATTGTTGCGTGTACATTATATTTCCCTTCTACCATTCCTGATTTCTCATCTACAATAGTGGCTCAGTCATCTTGCAAAATATGTCAGTTGGGGTTTTTTTTTTTTTTAATTCCAACTACAGTTGTATGTTTACCTAAATTCGACAATAGTAATAATGTACCTACCTTCATTCAAAGTAGAAAAACATTAATTTTACCTTTAGTTCGGCCTGTTTTAGCGACTTTTGGCGGCAAAGGTGGCGAATTACTTATCGTTTAACTTATGACAATTCAAATTTAAGCGATATTTAATAATTTACATATAGTTTTCTTACCAATAATTCGACCAATCGGAGGACAGGACGCTGGAGCGTATTTATTATTATAATCCCCGGTGCGCAAGGTATTAGGTAATACTGGTAATAGTATTATTTTAGACATTTAATAATATATTCGAATAATCAATATATTATATATGCATACATAATATTCATTTGCATTATTAATTGTTAAATTATTTAGGTCAATAAACGCATATTTCAGTGAAAATAAATTACTATTACGGTGCGCGCATACGAGTGTATACGAGTGCACAATACGCACATAGAGCGACCACATGATGTATTTTAGTACATAAACTTAATTGAGAGAGTGATTATTGAATTTGTAATCGGTCCATTCAGACAAGTAATTTAATTTACTTTGCAAAAGTGAATGTTTAATATGATAATACGTTAGTTAGGTAAACGTATGTGTGTACTGTCTGTAATAATATATTTATGGAATTCAAATTAATACGAACGTCAACACATTATAATGTAAGCCTATAACCGATCCGCTCGTACCTATCTTATTAAAATATAAACGCTTGGAAATATCCATATTTTTTATTTTTCGAGGACAAATATTAACATTTTTTTCAGTACCTACAATTAACACTAGTCGGTAAGTTTTAGACGTTATACCAAGTGTCAATATATTCACGTATCTTCTATAGTGTTACAACAACAACTTTTTAAAACTATTATTTTTTTGATTTTTACATCTTCTTTTTCGTAAACTAATCAAAGTCATAACGTCTTTTACTCGGTGATTTGTATGCTTTTGGATCATTTACATGGCATTCTTTAAGGATTTTAACTTTTAAGTGCATATTAAATTCACGCAGCACTATTTAAGTGAAAAATTCCCGTTTCATCTGAGTGAACGAGCAATACAATAAAAAAAAAAAAAAGGAGACGATATACATTTTTAAATAATAAATAATAGAATTAATTCTGGAGGGACATTTTTTATTAGTTCTAACCAAACATCTGGACTGTCAATTTAAAAATTTGATTTCGTTTTCTTTAATCCGTCGCGTCAAATCTATGTAAATTTCAGTGCGGTGAAACCCACCGGTAAAGCATTAATTTAATTACTGTCGTCAGAATTGGCACAAATATGGGGGGGAAGAGTGTTGAAAGGGCGGCTTAGTCTCCTACCAGTTCGTATCAATGAAAATACAAAATATACTTACCTAATCAATATTATCAATTAATATTCGGGCTAATTACGCATATAATACGATGACCAATTTTTCGGGAAAATCACTATATTTTAAAGAATCACTCGTCTCAATTGCGAGTTGTTATTTCGTAATAAAGTTATAAATTACAATTTAATTTTGAGTTAATATTACAGTAAGTTGTTCCGCGAATCGGGGAAAAAAATAATAAAAATAAAAAAACAAAACACCCATAAACAGCAGAATTCCATCACTAGAGTCAAATTTTCTGCCAGTCGACTTGTCACCGTTCAATATCTCATTTTTTTAATTTATCGTAAATAGTTATAGCTGGCAGAATTTTTTGCTTGGTTTTTCCAGTGGGAACATAAATTTTAATTACAATTATCGGGCAGATGGTTGAAAACTAAACTCCCCAAAAGACATTATTGATAATTAAATTATGCATAATTTAGAAAATTGTATTTACCTAACTTTATTTTGGAGATTCAGAAATCTTAAATAACACCATTCTCCCACAATAATAAGGTGAAATTCATATTTGTTAATTATACGCCCCCGAGTTGTTCACCGATATATTTCATATAAAAGATAACAAAACTAAAAAATTATCACTTCAATCCGCATTTAAAAAACTCTTATTTTAAAATTTGAGTTTATTTGATCCAGATGGCATCACTAAAAGTGTTCAAAAGTAACTGGAAACAGACGGAACACAATACAATATTATAATTTCTATTTCCAGGGACGATTCGACAAAAGAAAACCAATTTCGTCTAATGCAGAAATTCAACACTGAAATTTGTTAGAAAAGTTATTTCATTCAGTGGCTTTTCGCAACGCGTTTAGATGTATTTTTTTAAACGATAGACTGGGTGATTCGATACATCCGCGTTAAATATTAGGTATACTTACGCGTAACAGCTGCGTGTTATTCGACGAGTTTGCTGCGCCTAAACAAATAAAATATTACAATAAAACACGGTATCGTAAAACCAGTAGTGATAATTTCATCGTTAGCAAAAAAAACAAGATTCGCAAAAGTACGCGAATAGTAATTTTCTTTCTTTTTTTTTTTTGTAATACGGCGATATTTTACACATTACACACTACCAGGAACGATAATAAGTTTGAGTGTGATAAACCAACCCCCTTCCCGTGTCTCACAACGGTTTAATTTTTATTATTTGAAGATGAGTTTTCATTTTTTCCATGTTCTTTCTTGAATATTAAACTTACACGAAAATCGTACGGATAACAATAATTTCTGTAGTGCTACATTTTTCCTCAAAATAGGTTGCTGATGAGTTGTTTGTAAAATTGATGATCTATTGTAAAATCAAGAAAAACCGGTTGGAGTTAATGTTTTAAATAAATAACTCAGATTTATGTTTTCTCCTTTCTTACAATTTTTAGTTGCACAAAAAACAAACATAAGTATTATTATAGAACAAAATATTCTCTACTAACAAAGATTCTTGATAATTTATAAACAAGCATTGGTTGTGCATTGTAAATGCCATCTTTCAAAATCTAAAAACGCACGCCGTTCAAATATAGTATTGATTTGAAAAATATAGGTATGTATGTTAAAATTTTTAATTTTTGTTAAATAATTTTACCAATAGCTACAGCCTAAATTTAACAAATTATAATAATTCACATTAACATCAGTATTTCATTTTCTATTTCTAATTGTTGTGTATTGTATAATTTGTATATCCATGCTTATTGACACGTCCCTTTCTCCATAATTTTCAAAATATTTGCTTCACCATTTGCAATACACTCGCAAGCCTCATCAACACTCATTAGCACTCACTTTGCCTCCGTTAGTTTCTGAGTTTTTTTCCCACCGTTGTATAGGAGCGGTGAAAATATGAAATAATAATAAACAGTATAATATTATGCTGTTGATGTAAAAAGAAAAACAACGTCAAAATATCCCGCGGCACAGCGGGGACTCGGGGAAAACGACATCAGGGTGCACAAAGGGATTTAAATGCGTTTTCCCCAAGAACGTTTTCTCAGGATAGTTTTCGGCGTTTCGGAAATTACGACCGAAAAGATTTCTTTTCTCGCGAATGCCAGTGAAACGCCGAACATTATAATAAAGGACACGTGCTGTTGCAGCAGACTGTCAATTGCCGTAAATTCGTATATTATATTGATATTGTTATAGTCGGTATATGAAAATATCGGCAATGTGATGGAAGAGATTTAATTGCAGAACTGAAAACAGACCGGACAGAATATATAGTGGAAGAGACCGAAAAAGGTGACGACTATATACAACGAGCCGACCATATGTATACGGATAAAACGGTTTTTCCTCCAGCTATCACATACCTACAACGAAATATAGCTCAGTTTAAATAATCTCTTTCAAAATATCCCCGCTTAAAAATTTAAGACCGTAGTCGGCTATTTAAAAATAATAGTGAACCGTTTATTATCGGATTTATTTGTTTGACGATGTACCTATTATTTATACTTCGATTGAATTATATTTAAATGTATTATTATTATTATTATTATTATTATGTTGTATTTCTTTTTGTAATTATAATTCAAATTATAATACTCTTTAGAAAAGAATTCATGTGACATAATCTTGAATATTATATACACGGACAATTTTGAGGTACACTGGAGAAACTTGAATATTTAGACGGGATAATACGAATAATAAATAAAGTCCCTGGAGGATGAGAGAATTGAAATGCTTAATATTTTCGGATTTTCGGTCTGTGTATAGCAGAAAAATACTGTGTATAAATAAATAAAAACAATACTCGAAAAGCAAAACATGAAAAGACATTTACACGGGGCTATGGGAACACTGTAATTGGTAAACGTTGAGTCAACTATTGTTACATACCTACATACTATATAAATTATAAATATATCTACAAATGTTAAATGTGTGTCGTTTTTATCGTTGAGTCTGGCTCAGAATTTAAACTTAAATAGACGTAGTCTATCTTCTCACGTTTTTTTCGAAAACTTTTTTTCGCGTATTTATCTCATGTGAAATTCAAAAAACGACATCTCTGAAGTATCGTCCGTGTTCAATTACCTGCAGTCTGTTAAGTTGTCGGATAAAACTTTTCCGAGTGCATACATGTATGTTTACCACGCTTTGAATAGCGTAAAGCGAAGCGATAAAAAGAAACCGCAAAAATATACGCGCGCGTTATTGTAAAACTACAGGATCTCTCTTATCTCATTTTTCCGTCGTTATCACGAACTATGCGTCATGACCACGAGTAAAATTCCCGGCCCTGCATTTCCTATCAATATAAATATAAATAAGACTGATGCAGCTGATGGCTGAGTCACTGGTTTTAATTTTCAACGTTCGTTGCTTACAGATATACATTACATTTCTTCTCTACTTTCTCAAATTCTCACCTACAACAGTGGTCCAACCCGTGCAAAGTACGTTCGTCAGTTTTAGAAATAATATTTTAAACGTTTTTAGAGGAACTTGTGAAAAGTTTGGTGTATTTAGACCCTTAGTGTAAGTATATATGATAATAATATTATGACCGTGCTTACGGTCCTTAGAGTCCTTAATCCGGTCTCGTCCACGACTCACTGTTGCTATATATAGATAACCAAGTTTTGTGACGTTATTTTATCGTCGTATGCTGGAATTTACGGTTTGCCTAATGACACGTAAGATGACCGATGTGACGTCACGTCGTCGTTCGGTTGAAAAACGACGTCGTTTCCGTCTTTCATCAAACGCAATACTATACGCGGTACGCAATGATAACAATAATAATAATAACGTCCTACCGTATCATTATTATTATTATTATTATTATTCAGTGTAGTTTATTTTATATTATTACATAGTGTTGACTTCATTAATTCGACTTTTTGACGAATTTGATATTTAAAATTAATTAGATAAAAAATCGTTATTTATTTTTTTATTTAAATAATATGTTATTTTTATAAATATTTATTTTTTAAAAATAATGGGACCGCCGATTCTGAAAAATAAAAATTCTACAGTCATTTTCCTGTACTGTTTGTATTGTGATTTGATCGGCGTATTCCCTATAATTAAATAGGCTTTCTATATTATTTACTTTAATAATATTTGTTTGATGATGTAAAATTTTACTCTTAAGAAAATCGAAAAATTACCTCCCAAAGTATATTCCTAGTCAAATTTCCTTTTGGAAATATTGCTAGCATTATAAATTTGAGGTAAACTGCCGGTAGAAAAGTTGTTCAAAGAAAAAAAAGAAGGTCGTAATACATTTTAACTGATACCTACATTTCTTATATTTTCCCGTATTTTTTTTTCGGCTTTTCAAATTTGATGAGAAAACTCCTGAGAAAATCAAAAAATGACCTGCTTAAAGTACCTCCCCACACCTGTTTCCTTTCAAAAAATATTTTATACTTAGAAATCCAAGCTACAAAATGTGTTTACAGAAAAAAAAAAAAATAAATAAACATCTTTGTAAAACCATAAGCCTCTTCGCTCCACTCAGAATCTAAAATGACATTGTTACAGAATGCTATCAATAAGCACGATAGTGAATTGAAATTTGACTTAGAATATTTACAAATTTCAACGAATCATTTTAATAACATAGCTTAGCTAAATATATTTTTAGGATTATCAAAACGGTTATTTATTTTTTTTTTTTACTTTTATTTAATGTGGACGATTTTAATTATAATTATAAAACATATGAATTTTATATTATATTTTATCAACTGCATACCTACTGTACTTTTTAATTTATATTAATTTTTGACATATTTACCTAACTATTATTTAATGTGAAAAATTATTAATTGTTATTATGACAACTATGCATTTTTTTTATTAATACAATTAATTATTAATTTAACATAAATAATTATTTTAACTTTATAATAATAATATTATACTGCTAATTGATTTTCTTCAGTAGCGGAGTTTACACGAATCCAATTTTACCTGTTTTTTTTGGTGAAGTTTACACTAAAAAAAAAGTACTTTAGAAGGAGTTTATATGCGTCCGTTTTTTTGGTAGCAAAATAGCAAAATATCTCGCATGAATGGACGCAAGGATAATATTTTCTATAAAAGATAATTTGAAGGATAATTACACAGGATGTAAACGAAAAAGCCAAACATCAAACCATCGTGATACCAAGGCCCAGATAACGTTACGCCAATTAGTGTCCAACATACCTACGCGTATAGCGTAGGTATTCTTCACCGTTATCTGCGAGTGAAAGGTCAAATGCCAGTTGTTTTATCGTGGTACGTAAATGACAGCTGACGGTGTTTAAACATTCCGAAATCTCCGTTATTTTATTAAGTTTAATCCCATTCCATATTTCACTTAAACTAATCTAAACTAAACATAAGCCATAAACTCTTGGTTCCATCTTATAGTGATAATCTCTGCAATATCAGCAAAACACTACTTAACCGCGTGTTTCGTGGTTGTAAATCAAATAATAATTAATTATATATGAATTTCAGATTTTTGTTTCGTACATACAAAATAACCGGAAATGATTCACACGGTGGATTTGTCATTTTTGTAGAAGGAAAATTTGAAAGGTAGAAAATAAGGTAATTTATATTATATGTATAGGTGTTGAAAGTATTTCAATTTAAAACGATTCTGAATGGAGTTCGATAAACTAGTAAGGATATTATAGCCGTTTAGTTTCCTTTGCATGGGCTAATAAAGTAACCCACAAATCGACAAAAATAAAACGGGTATACCGTCCGGTTATTTTGAAAAATGTTCAAATACTAAAAGACCAGATGAAAATACACATTGATAAACAATTTTTAATGTTTTTAACCGCAAAAAAGTGTTTTTTAAGAAAAAAAAACATCTCAGTAAAATAATTTATAGAATATATTTTCTAGCTTCTTCGCTACTACGCTCTGAATCAAAGGAGAAAATGCAAAAATATTAACACAATTGTAAATGACACAATACTATTATTTGTATACTTGTTCCAGTCGTCCTACTATTATAGCCCGCATATTACCAGGGTATTTAAACCCGAAATTTATCGCTTTAAACTACTAAATAAATAATAACCTACCTACATCTACTATTTCTACTATTCCGTTTTGCGAAAATTTATTATGACAAATATTAGGATTATTATTGTACGGTAACCGGTATCACAACGCAGTTTCCGTATTTGCTAAGCTTACATTATAACACACACAACAATATTATTTTTATTGTACCGTACCTATTCCTAGTGTTTATACTATGTGAATACGAGCACTCTGTAGATTGAATCGTTTAAATAATTATAACGCGAGTGCTTGAATGTTGTTTGGTTTAAAGCCCGTCGTGCGTGTTATAATATTTGCCTTTTATATTATTGCGTTTTCGTTTATTGTCGCGTGCGGCCGTATAGGTACTTCGATTTAGAGCCCTTGGACAATATTACAATGTCGTTGAAACTGCTACTTTGTATAACTGTTAATATTATTATCGTCAGTATATATTATTGTGTTTGCGTCATGCCCAAATAAAAATTCAAGTGTACATCAAAATGTCGGTAATTTAAAAAAAATTGTTCTGTGTTAATTTTTAACAATTTACCGGAGACAATCGAACACCGCCGGGCTAGGTATCAACAAAAGAAACACCGTAAGAAAAAAAGACTAACATGCTCCGCACGATTGGTGGGACACTGTTGTAGGTGAGAAGTTGGGAAGGTAGATGAGAGATTGAATGTAGGTATAACTGTACCCAACGATTAACCATTGCTAACAAAAACGATTCTGAGCGGAGTTCGGTTAATAGTGTTCCCTTGTCAACGATATATTATAATATGTCATGTTGTGATAAAATAATTCTATATACATTGTATATTTTCGTTAATAATATTTGTTAAATATTTTACCTATATTCCCGTTTTTTCTAAGTTTTTCCTTATTTCCCCATAATTTTTCCCGGGTTTTTCCATTTATTAGCAAAGCTCCTTGGGACATCAAAATATGTCCTTTTAAAAAACCACTCCAGACTCCAGACAGATTTCCTTTCTGGAAAATTGCTGTCATTTTAAATCGGAACAAAATTTATGGTAGAAAAGTTATCCACGAAATCAAAATAAACATCATTGTAAAACCAATACTTTCCTCGTTCCGCTCAGATTTAAAAGAATCGGTATACGTACAATATAGTAAATTCGTATCCGTTTTATTATTTGTATTATTTATTTAAATAGCGGTACATACTACACAGATAAGACTAGAGTATTACACCATCAATTGCGTCGATAAGATTTTGCATATCAAAAATATTAAAAATCCATTAATCCATTGAAGAAAATGAAGAAGAAAACGATATAGATGTTGACCCACTAGTAACGGCTAAAGAAGCTCAAAAATGTGTTGAAACGTTGCGGGACTCTTCGGATTAACGAAAATAGGCCGTTTAATCACCTCCCGCACATTTTGTCAACCAGATATACAATGATCAACTTACACAACGCACCATTAAATCCTATAGTACTACACCGCTCATATCCAAGCAGTAATCTTTGTGTAGTATATAATATTATTCTGTGTGTATTATGTTTTTGTATTATTTTATTTATTTAGCAATTATTCTTTTACGGAATGCATGTACTTAAATTTAAAATATTGTTCTTTCGAAACTGAAAACTTTTTTTGTTTTTTTTTTTTTTGTTCACTTATTTCGGTTTTTATGGGCAACCGTTAAATGTGGGCAAATAGAACAACTAGTCCCAACTTGCTCACGATGAGCGAAATCTACTGTAAAGAACATTGTACTATATCTAGAATATTATATATAAATACACGAAACACATTGTGTAGTAGGTAATATTTATAATAAACAATAGTAGGTATACACGAACAATAAAATAAAAGTTTAGGGCATGATGAACCAATCAAATGATTTAGTGTATTTAGATTATATTATGCCATTGCTATTGCTTGATGAATTACTAAGATTAGAAAAAGTTCCTACAATAATAATAATAATAAAAAACAAATTATAAATAATGATAATTATTTTGTTTTACGCGACTAACCTATACACAACATATTCTGTTTTCCTTAAGAATGATTAAATAATAATCGTATAACGTTTGCCATTTTGCCCAACAAAAAAGTGCATCGTGGTGATTTTAGATATTTTAATTTTCAGTATATGTACGTACAATATTACATTATGATTATATCACTATATTGTATTATAATATTATATTTAATTACAATATTATTGACAATTGGTCTGAAAAAATTAAGAAAAAAAAAATAACAAAAAAAAATTATTATAAAAAATAAATGCCGAAACCCTTTCTTTTTCGGGGCCAAACATGTATAGAATTTCCTATAGTATATTTCATGCATATTGTCTAAAAATAACAAGATTAACATAGCGGATCGGTTGTATTGTTCTGAAATTTAAATTCTATGTCATTTGTTCCTATACGTCGCATAATCTTTATAGATTATTTTTTATAGACAAAGTAGCCTGAAATTGAATAATATAAATACGGATTTTCGTATGTTATCGTAATATTAGCTGCAGTTGGAAAATATAAACAACGCGAAAATAATATTATTATTAATGAAAAATTTTAACGGGCATGGTGTACCTATCTGCTTTCCCATATCGAATTTCAATTCTCGTCACAAAGTCTCATAAGCGTATATTGCCTACACACTGCGTATATAATAAGGCAATAAGCGTTAATATTAAACGTCTGCAGCACTCTGGCTTACCGTTGGATTAGCATGCTTACGTCTCTTTGATTCAATGATTACTATTATACGCCCGTGCCTTTATGAGTAGGTACGGTTAGCCACTTAAGTACTAACACTGACGGGCCTTTGTACTGCTTCGGCAGATGTAACAACCGGTATCTGCGAACTTCTGTTTCGGTGCCGTTGATTAGTTAAAACCTCATCGTACGTCTCACGGTCTCGCATGGGCGTAATATCGGGTGTACTTGCACCCCCTTGAGTGTTTGCGGGGGTGCAATACTATTATTTTGCACTCACTAAATTTGCTGTTTTACAAATCTATGAATAACGCCAAGCTATTAGATATTTAGAAAGTAATGTTAACCACAATTACAGATGACGATCATCACGTCGTCTCGATACTTATCTATTACAGTTCTTTGATTTTACATACGAGATAGTAAACCGTTATTTTTCAATTTACGTTTTTCATAAAATGAGGAACACTGTATTCTTATCTCAGCTGTAATCACTTTGTTTATACCTACTGCGGACTCTAGTTCGTGATATCGTGGGCCTATTAATCTTAAAAAATGTTGCTAAGTGCCAGGAAAATGATAAGAGACGAGATACAATATTTTCCAACTATTTTCTTTCGAAATATAATTTTTTTACAAGATATTATATTCCGGCGAGATATAATAATATCTATATTATATTTATTTGGTTATAATTTCCCATTCGGAAGATTAGAATATTTTTTTTCTAAATCACAATACGTGCTCGGTGAATATGGAAATGAATTAACTAGTGCTTAGTAGATGACTGGCTATTTGGATTATCGTAACAAGCGTAATAATTTATATATTAGTGATTTTAAAACTACATCTATTTAGGTTTTTTGGTAGGTCACCAGATAACCGGCATAGAAGAAATTCTATTCCAGTATAATATTGTGTCGTTTAACATTTTACGAAAAAAGAAAACCGCACCCCCTTAGATGTAATAATGTACCGTGAGAAATATAATAATATAGCAGCTCGTATTTACGATTATATAATATATTTACGAAACGGAAACTCGACTCTGAGTAGAGTTCAATGTGTATTAAAATAAAATAAGTTAAAACACATTTAACGCATTATTTTAACATAACGAAAGTAGGTAGGTAGGTGAACAGTATATACGTTATGACGTAAATGTAGGTGTATAGGTATAGAAATATCAAAATAATTTGGAACACATCCAGATCGCACCTTCTATGCTATAGGTAACCTTCCCCGTTGTTATTATTATTGTTATTATTATTATTATCATTTATTTATTTATATCTGTATATATTTACTCGAGGGTATACTGTAAATAAAAAATGGATTCTGATCTGGCTCGGAACACATGGATGTAATAAATTCTTCCAAACTCCCCTCTGGCATTACTTTTTTTTTTTCGCCCGTTCAACTCTATGCGTATCTCTTCTTATATTATTATAAACTGGCTATATTTTAAATAACTACCACTTCACCGGTCGTACACTATATATATAGGTAAAGGAACGTAGGTATAGGTACCTATTCCGATTTTCAATTATGCCGTCTATATATTGACTGAACGTTTTCGAATGTTGATGCAAAAAAAAAAAAAAACCGTAAAAACGCACTACTATACTATTACACGTACGCATACATTATATAAGAGCGATCGTGATTATATCTACAGGTCGTTTATTAAACACTTTGCAGTAGTTTATACGTAACGTGCTCTCTGTTCGAGCATCAGCAAAAAATATATTACGCACATACGCCTATAATAATCAATGCATCGCGAGCAACGAGAATTTATAACATTAGACGAAAAAACCGTATCGTGTTTTATTTTGTCTTCTGTAAAAATACGTATTTGATTCAATTTTATTTTTTTTGTGTCTATTTCAATGTGAATACTCGCATAAATACGGTGGAATATTAAGGCCATTTTTTCAATCGAATATTCGATTTAATTCATTGCGGTTATTGGCATTAAAAAAAAAAAAAAAAAAAAAAATTAAATATAAACTATAAGTTTACTTATACTTAGTTTGTATTTCAGTCTTAAAAATAATATGGAATGCAAATTTAGTATAAAAATATAATTATATTTTCCCGTTTTATGGTCACCCAATGCTATTTATGTTTTGGTTTTACTACGTTTATAATATTTTTTTTTTTTTTTTTTTTTTTTTTTTTTTGTATTGTGTGTAAAAAAAAAATTTACCAGAAATCCTGATCCAAGAGATTTCAAGTGCAGCTCTTTTTCTGAAAGGAATTTTTCCTGAGATGATATTTTAAGTAATAACCTCTTTTGATTTTCACAGCTATTTTCATAATAAATAGGAAAAACGTAGAAAAAACGGGAAAATATATACAATATAATAATACGTAATTATTTTACCATAATATGACTTATTATAATTTATTATTGACGAAGCAACACTATTAACCGAACTCCGCTTGGAATCGTTTTTCGTTAGCGATGGCGGTAATCGTTACGTACAGATATACATTAATTTTCCCCTCTACCTTTCCAACTTCTCATCTACAACAGTGGCCATTGTTCGATGTATGCCCATATTTTTTTTAACAATTGATATGACCCAGCATATTAATTAATGTAGACGAATACAACAATAACCGTATTGCTTATTAAACCTCAAAATTACTCGATTTATAGAAAAAATAAAATTAATGACAATAGGTGAATAGGTGGGATGGCTTTACCCTATAAGTATATACATTTATGCATTTTTTTTATAAAACCTTAAAATATT
This sequence comes from Cinara cedri, assembly GCA_902439185.1. NCBI lineage: Eukaryota > Metazoa > Arthropoda > Insecta > Hemiptera > Aphididae > Cinara > Cinara cedri. Next base: position 720,284 of record CABPRJ010002395.1, read on the forward strand.
TGTATTTCTAGTGTGTAATTATTATGATTTCGGAGAGTCAAACAAAATACAAAACAAATAGTTAATATTATATATTACGGGCTGTCCGAATGTAGCTGTATCAGTTAGGGTATTGAATGAAAATAAAAAATGTGCCTAATTAATACGTGTGTGCCCATGACTCTCTGTTTTCATCTCCGTACGTAACACTACAGTTAAATGTTGCTGCCCGTAAATGTTTACATTTTCTTTTCGTTCTTTAGGGGTTGAATAAATCCTTCCTTAGTGATCGTTTCCCAACAAACCCTCTGTGAGTTTTGTATAAGTGCGAAATTTGATTTAAGGAAGGCTTAGCTGGGTTTTGGGTGAATCAAAGCCCCTCGAGAACCACTCCTCCAATATACCCCTTTGCCATAAACCCTCCTTGATTCTCCAGGAATATGTGTGCAAAATTTGGTGCCAATTGATTTGATAGTTGTTTGAGTTTATATATCACAAACGAACGAACATTCGTTTTTGTAAAGTAGATTACTCCGAGAGTCAAACAATATCGATTGCGAAAATTATTTAATTATGAGTTACGCGTACCTATATAAAAATAAAGCGTACAAACATAAAATAGGGAGACGGCGGAATGTGTTGTTTTAGCAATTAAAAAACAAGTGCTCGGAAATTGAATCGGCAAATTAACAGCGCGCGTGTATTTCAATATTTAACGTATATTATTACCGGAATTCGTGTGACTCACAGCACTTGAAATCCATAAAATAGCTAACATTAAAACTCCGTTATATGTACTGCGATAATCGTTGAAAAAATTATTTTTACAAAACGACCTAGAGTAATGACGACGGGGTGCAGCCGCTGTTATGGGTAATTTAATATATATCTGTAAGTAACGATAAACCATTGCTGAGGAAAAAGTGATTCTGAGCGCAGTTCAGTTGATAGTGATGCTTTGTCAACAATATATATATATATTTCATATTATGGTAAAATAATTAAATAGGCATTATATATTTTCTTCAATAATATTTGTTTAGTATTATATCGATTTTCCGGTTTATTATTTTTTTTTTTTGCGTTTTTTCCGGTTTTTTCGTGTCTTTTCCCGGATTATCACGTTTGCTAAGAAAACTCTTGGCAAAATCGAAATATTACCTCACCCAAGTACTCCGCCACGATCATATTTACTTTCTGAAAAAGTGCTATCGTTGTAAATCAGAACAAAATTGCTGTTAGAAAAGTTGTACACAAAAAAAAAGCCATAATATTTTTTACTAATACCTACACATTTCGTAAATTTTCTGTTTTTCCGACATTTTATCCCGGTTTTTCCCAGTTATTATGAAAATCGATTTTAAAATCACAAAAATGGCATCCCTAAACCATAGAGATAAAATTTCCTTTCAGAAAATAAGCTACACTTGATACATGGGAGCAAGATTTCTGGTAGAAAAGTTTGCACGACAAATCAAAGGTTATTTTTCGATTAAAATCATACGAGCCAGCGATAATTATGCCACTGGGTGCATTTAAAATGCATTTGTTTTTTCCCTATTTAGGTAAAAGGTAAAAAAAATGCAAAAAAATTATTTTCGAACCCCGGGTTTGAACTCCTGTCCCCCTTTTTACGACAGTATATATTCATGACTATTCGACTGCAACAAATTGTACTATGAAGTGGCAATATAGATTGATTTAACATAAACATGTAATATTTGCATAATATCTGAACTTCAAAGAACTATAATTTCAAAAATTAGTCGGACTGACTAATTTTCGAATTTTGAGTGAACTACTCAATTCTGATTTTAATATTCTTCTTAAATCGGTAAATTACATATTAAAAAAAAAAAAAATGAAAACTAGATTTATTCCACATAATTTTTTATTTAAACAATTTTTGTCAAAATGTAGTACCAAAATTCGTTTATAAATACAAATACTGTATTAAACTTAATTTTTTTTTATCCACAAAGTAAGATTTAATGAACCTCATGTTAAATTTTCAAGGATTTCTGTCAAGTCTAACAATTTTACCACAGAATACCTACCGAACCAAAAATTACGTGCAAAACTCGCCAAATTAAATTTTCTATAAATAGTTCAAAAATGGCCTAATTTTTTTAAAATCTACCCCGTCTAGAAAAGGCAAATATAAGTTTTTGTCTCAATTTCAAGTTTCTACGAATATTTTCAACTGAATTACAAAGAAAATAAAATAGATAAAATAATAAAAGCATTAATTTCGTACATTTCCCGTTTTTCTTATGTTTTATCATGGTTTTTTTCAGATTTTATGAAAACTGCTTGGAAAATCAAAAAAAGACCTCCCAAAAGTACCATCTGGACAACATTCCCTTTCAGAAATTTTTCCGCGTGTATACATATGAGCAAGATTTATGGTCGAATTATCGTACACAAAATAAGAAAAAATGAAAAAAAATAAATAAATGAACATCTTAGTAAAACCAATATATTCGTTGTTACACTCAGAATCGTCGTTTATTTTTTTTTTTTTTAGGTCTTCAGCTTATCGATCCCTTAGGGATTTACTTATTTTATGCACACTGTACGCCATATAGAAATTTAAATTTAAAAACTAAAAATTGACGTGAACCTATGTCCATAATTATTGTGCATCTCTGTGTGCCATGGATTTAGCTGCAGCGTCTATAGCACACGCAAACAAAAACGCATAAACACTTCCGTTTTTTTGTATAATATTAGATTCGTATAATAAATTATGTGTAGGTATATAGGTACCTTACTTAGATATTTCATATATTAAAAAAAAAAACACACAATGCGCGACAATGACTATATACTTTATAGGGAATAAAGAAATAAATAATATTGTAATACAATGGAGGTTGTTAAAAATAAAGCGTCATAAATATTCAAAATTAAAGTATACTTTTTTTCACCTTTGTTTTAGTCAAATAAAAATTTGAAAAATAAAAAATATACATGTACATGTTTTGTAAACACTTACCGACAGCTCAAAATGGTGATCTTATTGCGGTATCGATCAATCTAATATAGACCTTTTTTAAGAGTTCATCTGAAATAATAATAAAACAAAAAAACACGAAAATTAATCATTATTACTAATAAACATTTTAACTTGTCATCGTAAGACAAATTATCGCTTATATTCCATCTATAAATCTTCAACCCAGGGTTTTCATGGATAATGAAAACACATTGTGATGATTGTGTAATGTGTGAATAAAATTGTATTATCAATTCCCAGGTTTTTTTTCAACTATCGTTTCATTTAGTCTGAGATTTGTGATGTTGTGTGTAGGACTCTGTATCCAATTTTTATTTTTACTAAAGGTTTTAAGTATTTATCTATTAGTAAATTTTACAACTTTTCAACTTTGTTCTGGTGACTGACCTGTATAATATATGACTTACGTATCCGTAGCGCGCTGTGTTTGAAAAACTCGTTATTTTAATGTACTGTACAATAATTACGTCTTCCGTGCTGTCGCCGTCGTACCACGTATGTTTTTATAGTAATTATTTTTATTTTTTTTTTTTTTAAAGTAATCTTTAATGTGTACGACATTATGTGATTATTGTATATGTCTATAGTAAATATAATAATTTAGAAGAATCACCATTTTAAACCATAACTCGTATTGATATTGTAATTATTTACGTTTCGTTTCGGATTCGACATGAGCCGGGTTGAGGTGAATGGCGAACGCGATCATTATTAATTAGATTTTAAATGAAAGCAGCCGCATAAATAGTGATTCATCCCAAATATTTAGTTGATCGGCGTTTATTGAAATACATATTCGACGTTGAGAAATGTATGTATGCGTGCTATTTACCGTTCAGTAATATGTATATGAATCTTTTGAGATAGCAGACCATAGTTTTTTACGGTTTTTTAATTTTAATTTAATTTTTAATTAATTAAGATATCGATCGATTGAAATTACATTAAAGTAAATAAATGTATATATGTATATATTGCATCACAATATTGATTTTTGATAATACGTAAAGTTTCGTTATTAAAAGTTCCTTACTTGTTTTTAAGTTTATTTAATTTAAATTAAATATGTTTTTATAAAAATGAATGAAATACAATCATATTCAAACTATACATTATACTCTAAATAGTGTAAACGGAAGTTGAGTTCAAAATTAGAAAATAGGATAACTTATTTTCAGTCTCCTTGAATGTTACAAACAAATAATAATATTATGTTATTAGTATGTTTCGCTTTGCATTAAGTTTTCGTGTGAAATTCATATTTTCAAACTTAAGTCTCTATAATTTCATCTATTATTTACAAGATGGTTAATTCAAGTGAATTTTATTTTACTTTTTTTCAAAGATTGTGGAATTGTTTAAGTTTTATATGAATAATAATTCTAATCCAATACTCGTATTCTATATATCTATAATCATTCATATTGATTTATAGTTGATAAACTAATAACTTTCCCGTTCCTTCCACCGGACTATATCTTAATCTTATAAACGATGTACAGCGAATCGGATATAAATGTTATAAAAATAGAAATATTGAGTACAAAATATGATTCTCTATTCGACTTCGTGTTTAAAAAGGGCGGGGGTTGTTATTATTGAAATCCGAAGTGTGTACCTACTAATTTTATGGTATGAGATTTACGACGAGAAAATTGAAAACAGTGTTGAAATTAATCTTAAACGGTTCTATTACGATTGAAAAAAACAAATATCCAAAAATCCTCCGAGAAAACCACTGGATAAAATAATCACTCTGTATACCTACTACAATAAATTATAAAAATCAAATATGAAATTTGAAAATGTAGTACTTTTAGCTTTTCAAACCAAATAATATAACATGAATAAATATTATAATATGATATCCATTTTGATTTGTAAATAAATACATATATAAATATATATATATATATATATATATATATATACATATAAATTATAGGTGTATTATTATATTATGTATACATTCGAGTGTGTGCTATTTTTATTTTCATTCGTAATTTATTATATCACGATGTATTGTGCAGAGTTTAAAAACCAGTATTCATAATTTATGAGTTATGACTCGGTTTATTTTGATTGTTGTTTCGTAACTTGACCATTTGTGTATCTATATCGCCGTTTATTCAGTGCTTACGTTAAGCAAAATATTTATGTATCTATACACACACGCAGACACACAGCCGCAGACACACACACGCGGATTATTTTGAATTATAACTTTACAAAAATGTTCAGCTTTGAGTTAAAAAGCCGTAAAAAATGGAATTTTTTTTTAAAATTTCAGGAATTTGGCATATCCAACAATATTACCTATATTATTGTGTAGTCTTGATTTTTCTGAATATTTTGAATTTTTTATGACGGTGACCAAATGAGTTTGAACATAAACGATTTTTTTTACGAATATTTAATGCATATTTATAGTGTATACTAGTATATTAATTAATAATATTAAACGTATACATTTTTGTTATCGTAAAATATTTGAAAAACGCTATAGATTAATTTTTTAGTTTTAACTGTTTAAATTTAAATAAAAATTATTTGCAGTATATGCATAGGTAATAAATTATATGAAGCCACTAAACGTAAAGGTATAACCATTTTCAAAAATCGAATATTAAAAACATATGAGATTGAAAAAAAAAATGATTTACACTGAGACACCCTTTGTATCCGTATCATATTGTAACATAAGAAAATAAGTTGATATTTGTTTTATTTATAACATTGTGAAAAATACATTTTTTTTTTTTATTCATTCAAAATAATTGTTTCTAAAAATGTATGTGTTTACAACGGGTAAATACAATTTTTTGCTCAGAATTATTAGGAGATATAATTTTCAAAGGGCAATCGTTCAATCCTCGTCACCATTAAAATTACAACTACTTTGGGTCTCTTAACTTAATGATTATGGATTGTAAGAAAATTAATGACTTTAATTTCTTTTACCATGATATTCATCATTTGAAATCAATTCTATTAATCTGAAATGATTTATTAATATTTTAATTATATTAGTCATTAGGATTTATTAATTGAGTTTATAATTTGTATTGTTTTTCTGTACTACAAATTTGCCTCCGGGGCATAAAGTCGAATATTATTATTATAGACGAAATGCGTCGTACACATGCACGATGTAACGAAAAACAATAATTAAATTTTCCTTGGAGATACCAGGGTTCCTAATAATTGGGTAACCGGGCGCGTAAAAATTATTGTTCGCTATACCTATCTCTAAGATAATAAATTTGAGGTTTTTTTTTTAATCTTTTGTGTAATTACAAAGGTTTAATCTCCGTCGGTATAATATCTCAAAGTGGTCGTACAAAGTCTGGTAGAGATATACACCTTTACCGTCACGCTACCCTTTACCATTTAAGGCTTTGTCATTGCGCACAGCAGCTTTACAATATTGGCAGCGGTTTTATTGTTAAGGAACACGTTTTGGGCTCCAACCTAATATTATTTTAAAAAACAGACTACTGATTTGCATTATAATGAGCCCGGTGTCGATTATCCAATTTTTCTTCAGTTTTATAAAATTTGAACATTATGTATAGCATTTGAATGGCCACTATATTTTGGATTAAACTTTCCCACTAATCCGTTGTCCGACATCCATTTAGGAAAATGGGTTAGGTACGGCCATTACATCCGGTATTATTTTTACGGACGAATATTATTCAACGGGCATAGGGATACCTATAACTCATTGTCAACTTAATATATGTAGATATCTTTTTTTTTTTTAGAGGGGGGGGGGGAATTTATAAACGATCCTTATTCCTAAATATCCTTTAACCTATATTGAAATTGAAGTTTTTATTTTATTTCAAAATAATGGCTTACATACTAACTGTACTGAATTATATACCAACGCACATATAAATAATATGGTCCCGATCGTTTAAAAACGAGAATAACTACTGTATTATAGGCCGCACGAGAAAAATAATACATTTATTGACTTGATATACACTTGTAAATACACAGTTCTGTTCGGTGAAAAAAGAATTCCATTTGGACAATATTGAAAATAAAATATTGGATGTATACCAACTGGTTCGAATTGAATACGCTGCAAGTGGCTGCAGAGAAGTTTCACTCTGCTAAATTATTTCCCCTTCAACCCGAATTCCATTCACATATAATAAAACAAGAAGAAAATGAACGGTATGTAGTTATACTATTCTCGAATACCGACTACTATCGGTGACCCGTAGTTTGTTTATCAGTTTCACATTAGCATTTTCCTGAATCATTGATTTCCCGAATGTTACGGTATCTTCCGTGATTTTTGCGAAATCTATTTAAAGATACTCATGTCCTTATGTTAAACCAGATACGACTAGTATACGGGCACTGACAGCCGTTCGGCTAGGTTAGGTTAGGACAGCATACGAGTATACTTTCAATGTTCACCAAATTTCCGTTGTTTTCGTTTTTCTCGTTTTATACGATTTTATACATTTGGCGTCATATACGAATCGTTTTCGCCCTGTAAACCGTTTAATATAATAAAATATTATAACGCGATTACTGTTTGTTTTTTTCCCGACGGGATTTCGTCACGGATGTAATCCCATTGTTGAACTGCCGTCGACGCCACTTTCGAGCAGTCGTCGTCGTTCTCCGACAGTCGAAAACCGTTCGTGGTTTTACTATACATCATATAATGTACGGTTCTCGAATCGGACGACATCGAATTCCCGCGAGACAATATCAAATACTATTATTATTATTATTATTATCGTCTCGAGACAAATATATTTAGTCACTGGTTTGTTACAACTACGTTATAATATGTGCCGCCAGTGTTACGGTAGTAATCCCCCAAAAAGGAAACGTAAATAATATATTATTGATTTTACCGCGAAATTCAATTCCGTAAAATAACAAGAAAACGGTCTGCTACCACCGATTAAAAACAATCGGAAACGATTACGTAGTTTTTGATCGATACGTCCACGATTCGAATGGATTTAACAGTACAATCGCATGTTAAGTAAAATTGGTTTTTATTTTTTTACAAGTACGGACCAATCTATTTACTGTTACCGATATAATTGACCGAATATTGTGCTGACGCCAAACCGTACATGTAGATTATTTGAAACCATCGTTGAACAGTGACGTTATCCAATCAAATACAACGATGTGATAATATAATTTAACTAGGTTTCGAACGTTTTTGATATCTCTTGAGTACTCGACAAACAATATATATAAAATATATAATTTAAAAATACCCATGAGCAGCCAGTGCCTAATCTTGAGTGTTGCATATTTTACTCAATCGACTTGATTTTGAGTCAATAGGGATATTTAAAACCCGGTATTTCCAGTGAAAGCACGACGTTTTATCATAAAAATAGATTGGAATATAGTTAAAAGTTAAAACCCCCCCCAAAAGGCACAACCTTGATATTAGTATAATACCAAGCATATGTAAAATGTCATTTCTTCCGGATTTATACGTTGAGGTCTCATCCACTCCTTGGCATCAGTTCAAATAAGAAATGATGATCAATTATAAAACAAATTACCACATGCTTTCTAGAATGCTATAGTTTAGTTTGCATAGATTTCATTGACATATTAACTACATCGGTGACGAGAAAATGAGTTTTGTGCCACCGTACAAATGATGCTCCACTACTCTCTCATTAGTCCATTATCCAAACGTAAAAGTGGAATATCTCGTCAACGAGTAGACAAAAATTAAAAATATCAATATTGAAATATATTTAAACTAATACTCGGTATATATATAGAATTTTTAATAAAGGTTACTATTTTAAAATAAATAATAAGCAACCGTTAAGAGTTTTAAACAAGACTTTGGCAGATTGCCCATCTAGGATGTGCGTGGGAGCAACAGGTGAGAAGAGATACCATGGTACGTGATATTTACAGATGATATAACTTTTATACGAGAAAATCGGGAATAAGTTAACAATAGATTTGAAGAATGAAGGGAAGGACTTGAAGTAAAAGGACTTAGGATAAGTAGAAGTAAAACAGAATATAAGTTTGGAAAAGCAGGACAAGGAAACTAACGGAAATATGCTGTTATTAGCAAAGTTAAAGGTATTAAGTGCCTAGAATATTTTGTACAAAATAACGACATCTTCCAAGAGTGAAACATAGGATAAGGTATAGTTAGGTATAAGTTAGATAAAGTAGAGAGGTTTTTTATGTGACAAAAGAATTCCAATGAGCTTTAACATTAAGTTCTACAAAATCGTGGTAAGACTGACATGTTCTATGGTTTGAGTGTTGGGCGGTAGACGGAAAATAGAACAGAGAATGAGAGTAGCAGTGATTTAAATACTAAGGCGGATGAGTGAAGTGACAAAAAAAGATAGGATAAGTGATGAGTGCATAAGGCGTGGACAAAACGAGAGAAAATAAACTGAAATGATTTAGACACATAACAAGAAGGAGAAATTTAAATCAGTAGGAATTGTAATTGAAATAAACGCAGAAGAAAAGAGACGGAGATAAATACCGAAAAAGAGGTAATTGGATGCAGTTTATAATAATATGAAATATGCAAACAATACGAGGACAGTTGATATGTGTGAAGTAGGAGATCGGGACAAGTGGAAGTATGAGAATGGACGAACCCAAGTAGTGGAGACGAATGAGAAGAAGAAAAAAAGGAAGAATATTTTTTGTATTACATAGTTCAAAATTGTTTAAATGGCAAATAACAACATCGGAGCATTTTTTAAGGTTAATCGAAAAGGTTTTCTTTTTAAACACTTCGACACGCCGATAAATTAGCCGAAACATATCGTAAAAAAGATATTTATGATCAAATAACTATTATAAAGTGACCGTTAAAAGGTCAAAAAAAAAAAATATAATTTTCGAATTTTTCAAAAATTGGACGAAACACGCAAAAGTTTTCTAACCCCCCATACCCCGCCCCGTAACGGTGTACGATCGTCTTTGGACACCTTTCGGCAGCGGGACGAATCCATCATAACTCCGGTGCGGCAAAAACCGCGTGCATGTATATTGTACGTGCATATACGTATACGAGCGGTTAACCGCGAAAGGGCGGCGTACAAGTTACCGGCGTCGGCGGTGACCGCGGTATATGCACAACAGTGGTACAACAACAGCGGTAACGGTGGCGGCGCGTATAAAAACTTTGGTAACGTCAACTTCACTATATTATATTATACAGGGTCCCCGGAGTAGCGGAGCACGACGCGCTCGCGAACACGCCGTTGTAATTAAAACCCCGGTCGGCTTACGCCGCGGCACAGACAACACGTGCCGTCCGCGACTCCACCGTCACCGCCTCCGCACTTCGGCAACACTACGCGGCCCTACCCCGCCCATGCCCCGCACACCCAGTATATATATACGTATTTATTCATTATCGCGTTGAATTATTATCGCGCCGCACACTCCGCGGCGGCCCCTCGTGTTTTTCCTCCAAGAGCGGCCGGGAGAGCGTATATTATAATAATAATATTACGGTGTCCGTGCCGTATAGACATGTATAGGTATTATCATCATAATAGGTACATGACCGCGCAAACAACCGGCATTATATTGTACGCGCAAATTACTTAAGTCGCGTATAATAATAATATTATATTGTACGTTGCGTGCGAGAGACATAGACAGCGAAGAGATTCTAACCCGCGACGCAAACAAAAATAATACCATTCGTTTTGTCCGTGAACATAACGTGTGTGTCGCTCGCTTTTTCCCAAAACCGTGGAAGGAGAACACAAAAATATTACGCGTTACGCCATCATTTTGTGTTTTCGTTACATAACTTCTTCTTCTTCTAAGCTAAAAAAAAAACCTTTCAAGACCAACCCATTTCACACCCACTCATCCGTTCTCCCCTATGCATTGCTCTTCTTTCAATTCACGCCTCCTCCCACCGGTTCTGCATCCTTTCTGACTAAGGCTTCTCATCTCGTTTTGAGCTTTCCGAGACGTCTTTTTCCACACGGGTTTTATTCAAATACTCTTTCAATTGACTCATTATGACTCCTCCAGACATGCCCTGCCCATTGGAAATTTTGCTTTTTTTTTTCATCGAATCCGTTATTATTGTACTTTGGAACATCAACTCGATTATATTTGTTTTATAATACGTGCGTACCTGTTAGTCTAAATCTGAATCCCGGACTGTTCTTCTCTCGTTCAAAATATTTATAAATCCATACGGAAGAAGTGAAATCATGTTTACTTTTTGCACTAATCGACGAGGTTTCGTGGAACAAATCGAGGGTTATTTTCGACTATTTTCCAACACGAGAGCTTAAAAAAGAAAATTTAGAATATTGAAGATTATTTTCTATGAATTTTTTTTAATATTGGGAGTAGGATGATAGAACTAATCCCATTCGTCCGAATCTTATATTACTACAAGGACATTTCCTTGTAATAATTAAAACTTAATCGATAAAAAACCAAGACGGATCTAGAGAATACAAAAAAACCACATCGGTCAGATCACAGAAATTTTAAGCTGGTATAACTGATCGAGTTATTTTTATATCCAGGAAAAGTGTAAATTTCATAAAAGAAAAAAGAAAATGTGATTAGAATTATTCAATCCTCTCTAGATAATATGTTATTCTCGCTGTAAGTGTTCTCCACGCGCACATCTTGACTTCTCTCTCTAATAGTACGGTTTATTATTATTATGCATAAAAACGTCCCAGTATATTGAATATGTATTCATATAAGCATTAATGTAGGTATATCAAAAGAGAAAACGATGATTTATTTTTACCAACCGACTTCGAGCGCTCGTAAAATCGTTCCGTTTACTTCCGCGGATTATCGTGTCGACTCGAATTTTCTTTCGCAATTCTTCCGCGTCACTATATAATATCACGTTCTAGATAAACCTATAGTAATTTATTCTACAGGTTAACCAGAGGAAATAAATTCACTTTTTAAATTGTGTGTTTAGCGAGGAACTATACATTTTACTAAGTAGTGTTCTTTTTTCTTAGAAATCACTTTTTTCGGTTAATAAAAATAATTTGATTTTTCCACATTAAACCTCAAAAGATGCAATGCTTATATCTGGCAGTATTTTATTTCAAACATTTTTCAAAACTCTTACTAGTTTTTTCTTAATAATTTAAAAAAATAACTGACGATAAGTGCATAATATGATAGACGAAAAATTTGTTTTATTATTGTTAACTTTCGCAGACGTTACGTCGGCTAGGTGGTAAAAAACCATAACTAGAATACTATACCACGGTTTACTAAAAATTTTACTCATAATTGTGAGAAACTTTAGGATATTCGAGATAAATACTAGTATGCACCAATGAACTGGTAAAGGAGATACAATAGAGAGTTGTGCGATATGATAGGACTAACAACTAGAAATAACAAGCTATGTGAAGAGCTAAAGGAATTAATAATTAGACCACACAATTATAAAAAGTGAAGACAAGAGAAGAAGAATTATTGGAACCTTAATAATTTTATAGGTTTCAGTTCCGCTTTGGTTCTTGAAAAAATTAAAATTTTAGTTCCGGTTAAAGAAAAATGGTCGATTTCAGTTCGTGAAATATTGGTTCCGGTTCCGATTCTTTTCGGTTCTTATAAGTTTTAGATATGCCCTCAAAGTCAATTCTGCTGTTGGATAGTGTAATAATTTAGCACTTTTTTTAGTTTGCTTTTATATATTAGACAATTTTCTATTATACTATCATTTAAATGTATGGTTAAATTTGTTCAAATTCCAAGTAAAGAGAAGAAAATTATTACAAATGGTAGATTATAACAATAATACATTAATTTAGTAAATAGTAGTAAAGACTAGTACCTAATCTTAATATAATCTCTCATATACATGTCTAAATTCACTAATGTAATAGGTATGTGTTTAGTTTTAAGGTCTTGACCGTAACAAAAAATACGCGAATACGTAAATAATATGGTTCCAATAAAGGTTTTGATTTTCAAATTGTTTACAAGAAATGGTTCAATCGGTTCCGATTTTTGTCCCGGGCAGTTATAGAGTGAAAACCTCAAAGAGAATATCTAGTGGAAATCCTAAAAAAAAAAAAAAACAGGAAAGACGCAGTTAAAAATATAGACAATAGTGACTGTACAAGAATTTTTACCGCCGTTACTACAGTCACGGCGATAAAAATTCTTGGAGTATAATCATATCGTTAAAAGAAGAAAAGAAGAACAATTATTTACCTCCGCTTTTTACTGTATGTAAATTAAATTGAATTTCCCACTATAATAATGTAGCGATGACGACTATACCTATCATGTTGAGAAGCAAATGTCCGAATTTTTTTTTTTTATAATGTACTTATACCCGGTGAAGACAATGACTATACGTTTATTGTTGAGTATTATTAAAATGTATAATATAATATCTGGAAAAATGAGAGATTAATACGATCAACGCACAAATCCCGTGCTCATGGTACTTCAATAAGAATATTAAAACAAAGAAAATTAGGGGCCACGTTTGCCAGAGACACGCGCGAGACTGTAATATATAACATGCGTATATATAACGCACTTTTCGCGATAATATTAAAATATTATTATGTTCATCGTAAATTTCGTAACATAGTTTTCTCTAAACGGCATAATAATAATATTTTATGTATAGTTTGTTTGCCGAATCAAAACTTTATCCAGGAGAGAGCATAATATTTTAACGTCGCTGCGCGCAGTTAGCCGTTGCAGTCGTACGAGCCGTGAAGGGAAAATTAAAAAACAAAACAAATGTTACTATAAGTTATTCGTTATTCATTAACGTTTCCACCATTTTCTTTATTCCTCTTCCCCTCCCCGTCATTTTAATGTTCAATTAATTTTATAAAACAACCGCGCGCGAGTAATTATCATTCGAATATCCTCGGTGATAATATGTAAAATATTCGATTCGAACAATATTTGCTGCACATGACATACAATAGTCGTAAACTAATAAGCTTCACGGACCACGTGCGTAAAAGGAGTACGCAAGCGTTTATAAAATATATATATATATATACCTATTTAATTATATTATAACAAAAAAATAATTATTCATGAAAATAATAACATTATACCGTTGGCTGATTGGTACGTCTCTTTAATACGCGTTGTTCACAAAAAACAATAATTTTATTCATGAAAAATACACGCACTTGGCAATACTGCAGTAGATACCGAAACAGAGTGTAAAAATGTTTAACTAGTGCATAAATCGATAATGTGCCGTTTTACAATATTGTTTTGCGGATGTCACGGAGCGATGGTCAAAATCTGTACAGTTAGTTATAATTAAGGAAAATGTATAATATATTACCCGTAATCATAACACTAGAGATAGGAACAAAAAAAAAAACCAAACGATAATTAGACTGACGACTTCCTTTGCATGATTTAGTTTGTGATTTCACGGATACTTAAATCGAGAGAAAACTTTATGAAAACAATTATCTGAACAAACAAAAAACTAGACCTATGGAAAGAGAAAATACAAGAATAAATCTATAGATATGATTGGATCTGATAGAAAGCTTACTACTGGAATGTCTTTTACCATGGTCAATATGGAAAATACTGAATTAACAATAGACCGAAATAGGAAAGATATCAGGTAATGTGGTAAAGTGAAAAATAAAATGTGACGGAGAATATAAATGCGGTAAGAAGACTCACGCCGTCTTTTTAAGTGCCAGTATACTAACAATTGAATGTAGTAAACAAGACTTTATGATGACAACCAATATTTCAGGCCAGGCAAAACAAATTGCTGCTTTGTGGGTTGAGGAAAGGAATGTAGAGCTGAAGACGGCACGAAAATATTAAGTTGTATTGTGCGATTCCGAGTGATGTGATTTTTTTTTCTTGGAAAACACTTTTTCACTTAAGAAAAATGTTGAACGTTCACATCGTAATTTTAAAAAAATGCGGATTTTTCGGGTTGTTAATTTGCGGCTACTGACTACCGGATGGAAAAAATACGACGAATATTATGCGTAATACATAAACTATACAAGTTTACCGAGCTCCGCTCCGAATCGTTTTTTTTTATTAAAATAAAATGTATCGTTGTTTTTAATAAAAATTACCCTGTATCCAATACCTGTCGAACAGTTCACTTACTACATTGACATGTCCGTAGTGCGAATGACGTGTCCGGCTTTTGTTCAAAAAATAACAATATTATAATAATTATCTGAATTGATTAAAACCTCGTTTCCGGTGTCGAACGTGTTAAACGCGATTTCCGCCCGGTGTCCTGCCCCATGTATAGATATCGAACGTTTTTATTAATTTATTGCAGTGGGATTAGCACGTATGAGAAAAAACTTTGTCAGATTACTATTATTTTTTTTTTTTTTGCTATTATATAGAAACCAATAAATTATTTTCGAGAAGTTTCAAAGACAAACTCGGAAACTCATCAATTCCAAAAAGTTAACTCATTATTTTTCATACGTATATTTATAACGTAATCTAATATAGATCTGAAAAAAAAAAGTTTATATAACGTTCAAAGAAAAACTTTTCTAATTGTAGTAAACATTTGCAAAAAAAAAAAACAATAAATTATATTATTATTAGGTAAGTACTTACGAATAATTAAATTATCTCATTGACAATGTGTTACAAAAAAAAAAAAAAAAAAAATAAACATATATATATATTATATACGATTTTATAATGCACATAATGTATTCAAAACTGGTGCAATATAATTATGTATCGGTACACGAGATGCGTAGATATAGCATAATACTTACAGATCCAAATCGAATTTTGCTGTCGTTATCTATTTTTTGTCTCCCGGCATTATACGTACGTGGAAATTTAAATCTAATTTTTCAGTTACACGCGCGTGTTACGCAGTCGGCGAAACGATAGCCGACAGAGGATCATACAACACCGTTCACGCAATAAATTATATTATTAACGTAGTCGTTAATTCGTTATAAAACAAATTTAAATAAACGATTGTATAATAAGTTTACGTGTAGCGTTCAACTATATACAGGATGATACTGTAGTGCACGGGCAATAAACATCGTTTCTACTAATAGCGATTAGTCTACGCTGCTCTTGATCATCTGGTTCTATTACGTATAATATGTATTTTTTTCTTTTGTGTCTGCGAACAACTTTTCTACTAGAAATCTTGCTTCAATTAATAACTTACTTGAAACTTTATTGTAGAATTTTAAATCTTGTTGATTACTGAGGACGGGTTTTTTTAAATTTTTCTTAATAAAATCAAAAAATTATAATTTTTGTCGATTTCTGGTTTACAGTGGCATTGTATAGGAAATAATGCGACCAATAATGCTCCGCCAACAATCATTTTTCCTTAGCATTGATTTATCGTTGCATAAAAATATAAATTCAACTACTCTACATAATATCCTCCCTTAAAATTTCCCTTATAAAACAATGGGACACATATCAGTGGCGTCCATTTTTTCGTTTTCTATTAATTTTGATGTTTAAAATCGCATATTTATCGTCCCAACAATAAAATTACGACGGTCGTTATTATGCGCGTGTTTTTCGAAAACAATCGATTTTGTCACATATTAATTAGTCTCTTGTTTAATCTCTTATTGTAGTTTACAAGTGATACAATTAACATAATATTATAATATTTTTGTAATGTTTAAAAATGCATTGTTTTGGAATAATCACATTAAATGTTATAGGTTGTAATATATTATACATTATAGGTCACTTGGTATTTGTATTTCAAGTAATTGTATAGGATTTTAAGTACTCCGGTAATCACATTAACGAGATAGAAAAAAACCCATTTATGTAACACAAATGTATTGCAGCTACTGTAAAATGATTAAGACGATTTAATTTACCCCGTAAACCGCAGACAATTATTATAAGAGTAACCTTATGTAAAATGAGAAGTTATCGTTTTCGGAATATACTATCTGTTTTTTTCTCGGTTGGTTCACCCAAGAATGAAGGGAATTTTTCAGGAGATTTTCAGTGTTCAAATGGATACATAGTAAAGTTGTCCTACAGTAGAGTTGTATTTTGCTTATTGTCTGCTCACTAGCAAACCAATGTTGTAAATTACTATAAGATTAGTCGATTTTGTAAACACTTTGTAAAAAAAATGCCCTTGGCTAAAACTAATATTGTTAAACGCAGCTCGTCACTGCCACGTAATCTGAAGTATAATATTATAATTTAAGTCGTGGATTAAATGTACTAAAAAATCTCAGGAAATACATTTAAAACCGCTAAAAATTCAATATGGATTATAATAAGAAAAATGGAAATTCATTACTGAATTCACTATTGACACAATTAATTACCACGGTTAGCTACATATTATATCGAATCGTGACAAATCGAACATAATACAATGCTATACGTATTTACTTTTATACAGGTTGGATAAAATGTTTTAAAGTGAGAATATAAAATACAAATATGACGTAAACAGAGTTTATGTAAATATTACAAAAAATATGTAAATTTGTGTAAAAACGAATAAAATAGCGTAAAAGGTAAAAGACCTAAACAATTTTAAAAAGGTAAAAAAATAAAAAAACCACTTGAATGCACAGATAAATTCGTTGTTTTACATTATTTAAAATTGCGTGTTGAGATAATAACATTACGGTTCACGATATTACGTTAAACAAATACGCACTTTCTTACAAACTCGCAGCCTTAATAGTAATAGATGGCCTTTCATCGATCAATGGGCCTTCGAATAACTGTTTATTATTATATATTATGCACACGATATAAAGGTCACTGAAAACCCAATAGGTCGGTTCTACGAAGCCGAAATGACAAGCTGGGCGAAAACATTCGAACTGGAGCGACTCGTAGTGACGCGGCGGGTCTATTAATCTTGGCTTACCAGAAACGTCGTCGTCGACGGTGCGGGCGCGGAAAGTTATAAAACTTTACTACCGTATGAAAAAAAAAAAAACATACATGTATAAATAAAAAAGCTTATGGGTATATTATACCTAGATCCAATCTTGCTCCCCCTCCCTCCGTTTTTAATACATTTTATATTTCGAACAAATAATAAAAGAAAATAAAAACCCCGAGCGATTCACAAAGGTTCGGATATAATATTGTATGATGACGGCATTATATACGATGAATCCGTATAATAATAATAATAATAATACACGAGAATCGGAAGAATACGACGAGAACAATGACGTGTAGGTTAGTACGTATATGTATAGGAGATAAATAATTAAAAAAAAAAAAAAAAAAAAAATAGTCGAACAACGAATGTGCACCTACCGAACGCGCGATCAATAATGTCCGCCAATAATAATAATAATAATAATAATAAAACTCTATATAATATTATTATAAAAGATTTTTCCGAATTCGGATGATGGCGTTTCGGTTTAAACGACGACGCCGATCCGTAAGTCGCGGATAAAAAGGCTGATACTGCTGATAGGTGATTTGAGAGGGAAATCGCAAAAGTACTGGACTGTCTATATAAATATATGAGTAATTTAATTCATATCTGCATACAAAAATCAAATTAAATACTAATGAAAAACGATTCTGCTCGGAGTATGGTTATTCGTGTTTTTTCCCGTTGTTGTCGAAGTGACCCGGAAATCAACAAAATTTACAAGAAAAATGTCCAGTTTTTCTCATTTATTAGGAAAACTGCAACAAAAGTATTGAAAAAAAAACCCTTTAATGCAATTATTCCATCAACAACTCTACAAAGAAGAAGTTCACATTAAGTCTTAAACTCAAGTAAAATTTCCGGTTAACAAATTTTTTATAGACACGGAGAAAAAAATAGCTAAAAGTAAAAACAATTCGTCGTTTTACTGAAAATCTACAAAAAAAAAAAAAAAAAAACATTCCGCTAACGATCACCTCTAAATAGCGTTCGTTATTTCTGGTCCCTCTGGTGACCGTTATGTGGAAGTTTTAGTGTATAATATATTAGGTATTGTAAAAGAGTTATCCGTGTATAGAAAACCGTAATGACAGTTTGATTTAAACGACGATGCTGATTACGTAACACGCGTCACGAAAACAAAAAAAAAAAAACAACAAAAACTATTAACTTTCGTATCGTATCGTTTATTCCGTACATGTGACTCGGCAACGGAATGCATCGCTCCGATTATTGTTATTATTTTAATTAAATTGCAGATAGCGTACGTTTGCAGTGCACCGCGTACGCATACGTTGTTCCAAATAATAACTACAATAGACAGTTACTATCAACCCCGCGCAAAAATCCGAAACAAACGAAACACGCAAAACGTCAAACCGCAATAATGGATATGCTATAAAACACGTGGGTGTACGTACATACATGCACGTTTTAAAACGCTAATTGAATAGCGAACAACAATGTTAATTACGCAGAGTGTATTATATATAGATATGCACGTACACGGTCATTTTTTTTTTTTTTTATAATATACCGATCGCAGGTACGATTATACAAAACAACTCTATTCCTAGATAGTCTGATAAACGTATGAGTAATTAATGGCGAAAGCCCGGTATCCATCAATATTATGGTCCAACCCAAAAGGGGACATTTCGTTTTGAATTTTCCTCGTGAATTTGTATTTGTTCACGTCGATAATTACGCCGCGAACAATACAACTGTGATGGATATGAAAAATGTTTGAAATACGCTTCTATCAAGTCGATTGCCTGCCTCGGTTTTTCAACCGTCACGTCAAAACTCGTGGTGTAATCGAATAATATTTCTTGGGTTTCAATCAATCCGATTCGATATCTTGTACAATACACGTGTATTGCTGCCGAATGTCGCATCGTTTATAATGGCCCACGGCACTTGTATCGGTCGGAACAAAATGGTTTGGTCTTAATTATACAGTCAATAGGGACGTGAGTTTGGGGACGGGTACAGTACTCACGATTTTGATAACAACAAACTCGATATTAACAAAAACAAAAAAAGGTCACGCCAATCTAAAAAATGTAGACAAAATCCTTGTTTCCCGATCAGTTTCATACCAATAGCGATTTACGACAGATGAACGCCGAGACATTTTGTTTTGGATAAATTTAATTTCTAGTTAAATTTTTATCGTGACATACTAGAACGTTTTTAGAACAGTAGTGTAGAAGAACTTTTTTTATTTTGTTTGGACGGAGACTACGAGTTATTTAATATTACTTTTATATTGATATCGATAAAATATGGTTTACATTCGATATTCGTGAAACGTATGTACAAAGTTTCCAAGCAAATAGATTTGAAAATACCGCTCTAAAACCCAAATATTTGTTATAATCTGGAAATCGGTAATGTGAAATAATAACCGTACGGCCGCCAGAGTTCCTAGTTTGTGCTGAAGTATTATTCTTAAGAGTTTTTTTAAACTTGTTATTGCGAGTTAACTTATTATTATTATTATTTTTTTTTTGTTATTATTAATTAAATTTTTAGCCCTAAAGATTAAACAAATATACCGTTTGTAAAATCCTATATACTTATAAAATAGGTATTATACTTAAAGGGTAAACATGATGTTGTTTTCTCAGTAGGTACGTATTAGTGTTTCAAAAGAATAATGTCAACAAAAGTACATTTTGACATTTTCATTCAAGTTCGTTTTGGTTTCTAAAGGAAACCTAAACTCTGTGTGCCCAAGAGTTCTCTACATAGCCATAGACTGCTCTGGATGATACAATCTACTTAACATTAGTATAAATATTTTGAGTGAATGAGAATTATGTATTATCTTTTTAGACATTCGCTGCAGAATCGAGGTTAATTTACAATATGTACACACATTTTATCCGTACAGCCGTCCATAAACAATACGCATCATATCGACATTTGATTTTCAAACGAATAGAAAATACCTTATTTTGAACGTAGCGATACTTACGCAAAACGGTTATAAAAATACGTATTGTTCCAACGATTTTCGTCCTATGTTCAGAGAACAAAACCGTGTGAGAAAATAGAACCGCGTATTTTTTGCAAATCCCGTTTATAAACGGTTTACGTTACTCGGTTTTACTGTTTTATCTCAGCAGATGACGACGACGAATTTTCGAGACAATAAGATAAATATTATTATTTACCGAGGCCGCGAGAAATCTACTTTAATGTTTTTCGGGGACGGCTGCGTTTCTGCGGGCACGTCACGATCCGCGTTCTATTTACAACGGAAATTTACGATCGTCGATACGCCTTATCGTACTTATACGATCCGCGCGTATAAACGACGTATTACAGTTCGTGAGCTATATTATGATAAATTATGTGATACGAAAATGTTGCGGTGCAGAGTGGAGGACTCTTGCTGCAGCAGTACACTTGTTTTTTTCCGGCCATGCACGTATAGACGATTATGTTTTAAGGGAAAACTATCGCTGTTTGAATATATCCAATATACTGGGTATATCTAATATACTGACCCGAGTTCGTAGAACATCTATAGGATTCTAGCAGTTTCATGTATAGAAATAATGAAAACAAACAAAACCAAAACAATGCTGTAGAGAATGCGAGAAGGCTAATACTCCTGATGGGTTCGCAACTATTTTCGGAGAGCAGTTAAACGAGAGGATATAATATAGAGTAATTAAATTAATTTTTGTACGTAACGACAAACTCTTTCTAATAAAAACTATTCTTAACACGAGTATTCTTAGTCGTATCTGTCCCCTTATTGCCACCGTATTGATACGCTCATTGCTCATACACTTATTGGTAACCCGTAAATTAACATACTGTTATAAACTAAATACAAAATTGTCAGTTTTTTCTATTTTTTATTTTTATTTTTAGTAAACAAGTTGTTTACAGACAAAAGAAAACATATGCTAGTAAAACCAACTGTACATTCCTCACTTCATTCAGAATTAAAAACATAATTATTTAAGTTTATAGATTAAAAATTACTTTTTTAAACTAATCAGCAAATACGCATGTAAAAGTGTAAAGGTATCATTTATTTATTTTCATGGACAATCTCAGTAACACGGATGAAATACAAATAAATTTAAAATGCTGGTGACTTGGATTGAAAGAAAAAACTATATATTATATTGAGTGAGGGGTGTCCACGATCAAAAACGTATTTATGGAATCTCATTTTTTCTTTTCTTGATTATTTGGCAAAGCGAGAAATTAAATTTGAAATATTGTGTTTGGATATTTTTGGCATGAAAATCATGAAGAAATGTCATAACAGAATACTTTTAGTCTGCCAAATGTGAACAACCCACTTTTCACCTATTTGTTTTCATTTAATAATAACACGTTTAAAACTAAGAAGGAATATGGATAAAAAAATTAAAAAAAAAAATGGCATGGGCAACGTGGAGTGGAACATTTAATATCTTATATTTAACCATTATCTAATGCTATTGTTGTTGTACTTAACACAACGCTGTTATACTATTTACTAGTGTTAAATAAAAAAATAAACAGTTGTTTGATTTAGTTCTTTATCCGTTTAATAATATGTGATTTGCATATTATATAGAAAAACTGTAGCTTTTTCTATTGAATTCGGATTTATTTTTTTTTTTTTCATTTCTTGGAAAATCGTTTTATTATCATATTGTAACTATGGTGTTAAAAACCACCCAAGCGTTATGTTAATACGATGTTTACCTACACAATCCTTATAAAGACCTGGACAGGGCATCGTATATCGCCACCTGTGAACGCCACTTTAATTTTGCCGTAGGCCCTGGAATGATAACAACTAGTGATCAGGTTTGTTTATATTCTCGCTCGTTTGCCTGATTACTATACAGCCGAATAAGTGAGGCCATAAATCGTATTATAATATACAAATACGCATGGAAATGGCGACTAGACAGTGTTCATTGAGAAAACAGCCATCAACCCAATCGTACATGTTCTACATATTATTTTATTATCTATATGCTATACTGTTAAAATCATGGTAATATGGACCGGAAACGATAACAGACAAGGTTAGATTAGATTAGTTTATATACGGGGATCAGTGGTTCGTTGCAGACCTATGATTTCCAACGATACGGACCGGAAACGATAACAGACAAGGTTAGGTTAGGTTAGTTTATATACGGGGATCAGTGGTTCGTTGCAGACCTATGATTTCCAACGATTTTAACGGCGTTTTTCTGATTTGACATAATGTATTTAATTTTTTGTCAACGCTGACACACGAACGCTGCTGCTACATTTTACATGTTATTAATTGAGTTAATAATCATTATTTTTTACTAAAGGGGTGGGAGTCCTCAACTAGCCGTGTCGTTTCGTTTCGTGAGCATTGAACACGACACGTTCCTTTTTTATTGCACGAAATAATTTATACCCGTCGTTCTACCAACATTGTTGGCAACTTGTTATCGCTATTCATTTACCATTCACTAAAAATGGGCGGTAATTATTACCGCCTCTTTTTCTTAAATATAATATCATTATTGTATTTTATTATTTTTGAATATTCATTATTATTTCCCCATCAATATTTCACCGTCTTTACACTTTCTTCAGATTTTTTATTATTCATACTATTTTCAATCAAAAAAAAAAAGGTGATGCCATTGAATATTTATTTAAACAGCATCCACTTTATTAATATAGTTTACTTGTGTTATACGATTAACTAATAATAATAATAAAAACACCAAAATTATTTTACTTAATTTTAGTTACTAATACGTTGCTATTTTTAATAGTTACATTCTACTAATAAGTATTGATTTTAAAATCAATTGTACAAACTATATTAAAATTACTTGGTATTGTACTTACTAGTACAAGTTTTTGATTTTATATCATAAGTAACAAATTGTTTGCATAAAGTGCATATCCATCCCTAAAAAGATGAACATTTAAGTTTACAACATTAGATATTATATACCCTCACAAAGATCATATTTAATTAAAACTAGTATTCAAATTACATATTAATTCACATTTAATTTTAATTTTAAATTAAATTGTTAAAAAATTAATATTTTAATACTAATTTAATTTATTATTAAAACACGGAAATGACGCTACCATCTATAACCAACACGTCCAAATGTTGAATTTATTCAACTCTGCGGTATCCGCGGTAACGTCTTAGTAGACACGATCAAAATGTATTTACCATGACAATATGAGCCGATCAGAAAAAAGTATTTCACACTAAACGAAACGACACGGTGAGTTGAGGACTCCGTTTAACAGGTAGCGATGCACTCACGTTTACACCCACTACGAAAACTACATACTATATCGAAACTCGACCGTAGATATGGGTTCCGTTGCCGTTTCAAATTCTCTTGGTTCGTGATTAAAACAAGACATCGTGTTTGTTCCATGATATTATTGTTATGTATTATAATAAGAGGTAGGTGCATATTTTGTTCCATGTCCAGGTGGAACCATTACGATGACGCGTGGTGACGGCGAAAATTAATTTTCATCCGACACGCTTGTTTATTTGTGCTCTCGGTAACCTATAACCTAACCTAATGAAAACAACGTGCGCGCGCGTATATAGGGTAGAACAAAGGGATACTATATATCGCGGCGGCGGAGTTCAGTCTGCAGAACGTATTATAGTCTGGCGGTTACCGTGGTCGTGGTATCCGAGCGTATAATATGTATATATATATATATATTTGTTTTAATTCGATGTATTATAATGCGAACGCAGTTCAACATCGGTTTTAGAGTCGGCGAGAATACAAGGAGAATAATTTCGCGACGACGACGATGAGGTTGCCCACGAGGTGCGAGTACCTTTACCTATTATATGTATATATATATATAAGTACCTAACCTACACACACGCGCACACGAAGAGCCGGTAATTTTAATTAATGCAATCAAAATATGATAATTTATTCCGGCATATCCTCCTCCGTACAAATATATCTATACACACATACGTATATAGCGGTGTTCCCATCGCCTTATTATATTAATACACTCGGCGAGCGAAGGCGACGATGGTGTAGTAGACGGCAGCACGAGAAGGGATCAAGTCCTTCTGTTTGTGATTTAATAATTTCGGGCGTCGTCGTCGATACGACTTCGGCTCTTCCTGTGCACTCCCTGCCCTCCGCATCCCCCGTTACCGTTGATTTTACCACCGTTCCGGACGCGTGCAAAACACGCGTTCCCATTATGTGTATACCCATATATCACGTCGTATTATTTACTCGATGCCGGGTTAACAGGGAGAGAGGCGAGGTTGGCTAGGAAAGGTCGGAGATATAATATTTTGTCATGATTCGATTACATGGAATAGGCTTTCCGCCACGGGAACGGTTTTCGGGTGGAACCACCTCGGGCCGTCGCCGCGCACTCTCGCCGACTGTTTATTATTAGCTCTCGCCGTGTCTGCTACACAATACCATTGCTTCGCGGCAGATTCGATGCAACGCGGTTTCGATTAAGATTGCCATTGGATTTAGACTCCCTTGTTGCTGAATATGTAATTTATTATTTGATTTCCCCGGTATTTTTCATAATTATTGGGAAAACCCCGAAAAGAGACGGAAAATGAAACCAAACAAATTTACAGCACACGGTTTTATTATTTTAAATTCCTTTGTTTCGTGTTTTTTCTATCATATTGTTCCTTATGAAAAATGACAAAAGACCTTTTCGGTTGCATTTTGAAATGTGGTTTTTCGATTTTGTTCGTAGTTTATTTGATAAGTGAGTAAAACCAAAAAAAAACTTAAAAAAGAAACGGGAAAGTTTACGGAAATATTGCGATTTTACAAATTTTGTTTAAGCAAACTTTGCTCAGAATCGTTTATCGTTAGCAGCGGTTTATTGTTGTTTACACACATATAAATTTAATAACTTTATGTATTCTACCTTACCAACATGCCCTCTATAATAGTGGTGCACCCATCAGCCGTATCAGCTATTTTTTAATTTTATTAATTGGTAAATACAAATTTAACAACACTTAATAGGTGGTTAGCAATGACAAACAATACATTGGTCAGCATGCATAACAATGATAAATCTTAGGGAACAATAGAATTACAAAAAATCGCCACAGACCTTTTTGTTCCATTAGGTTAAGAGGAGTTTTTATACGCCCGCAGTTCACTAGCTAGGGCCTAAGACATACTCGTGTGGCTTTTATTACGAGTTACTGGAGTTATTTTATTTTTTCTAAGCATAATATCTTATACATTTTACCAATAATATACGTGTAGAGTGAGTAAAATTAAATATAATTCAAAATAATTATATTGTCTAGAAAGATTTGTTTTTTGATACTTAATATCTTAATAAATAGGTTTATATGTATATATTTTTTGTTGGAAAGGGGAGGTATATGCTAATAGTATATATAATAGTTTGTCATGCATATTACAGTATATTACGAACCTCGAGTCATCTGTTGCACCTGTTTAATAGTAATTGTATAGTACATTTTATAAATCGTTTTAAAATGGTGTAATTAAATTTTTCTCTGTCAAAATAAAACATCTGTATTTGATGACAATTGTGCGTGTTCATAAATAATATTTTTTGCCATTTCACTACCTTTAAATATACAACACAGACAAATATTAAGTATTTTTGTCCGCGTTGAAGTTTGCAATATGTAATTATTGATTCTACTGCGAGGAACATCTACGTTTCGATAATAATTAAAATGGATGTCTTTATATTATTGATCATGTGATTATTGACAGGGGTTTAATAGGGTTCAGTATCAATAAACTCACATGACCCACTGTACCTTATTCGTTTTCCACAACTTTCCGATTAAATACAGATCTGCAATTATGTGTTTTGAAATAGTTTGATTGCAAAATCGGAAAAGTCTTCAAAAATCCCGTGAAACGATTTTTAAAACTCATTTTCCTAATTATTTGGGCATATGAGTTTTAATTTTTACCAGTACTCAAATATTGTACCATTGTTTACTACACTCGAAGTGAAAATTACATATTCAACTACGTATACGAGTACCAGCCTACGCATTTAATATGGGTTCTATATTGTCTAATCGAAAACGGAAAATAGGAAACGTAGGTAGATAACAGTTTAAATGATATAGCTAATCAATTATCGACAGCGATCGAGCTGCCGGTGACGTTTGCCGATATCTATGTATACGTATACGGAGAGATAAAATACCGTAGATGAGGAGGTTTCGCCAAATGTGGTGAAGTGTTTTCTTGTGGGTTTGTTTATATACGTATATTGGTCACGACAAAAGACCGCCGGCTTATCCCGTCGGCTCGTATACTCGTTTAAGTCACCTACAGACGCACGCTGCCGCGGAGGAGGATCGTTTAATCGAATATCAGTCTGCGGCAGGGTTATACAGGACTGAACATAAAAAATAAAAAAGGACAACGCTTATAGTAGTCGAGTGACGTGTATGAAAAAAAAAAAAAAACAACTACACGCTATATACAGTAATATGAAAATAACGGGCCAGGGTGTTCCATTATTGTATACTTATATATATTTGTACTGCACACTTCCGTTTCCTCTCCCGTACGCGGTTGTAATTGAACTTTTTCGTCCATGATGATGGGCGGCGGCGAGGGGTGGTCTGGAGGTCCGAACGCCAACAACAAAAGATTTATTGTTAAATAACAGCGGAAAAGTAAAAAAAAAAAAATATATTACAAACGTTCTTTTTTTTTTTTTTTTTTTTATCGACGAAAAACAAAAAAATAAATAATAAAATATTATTACACACGACGGCGGCTGCGCGTAAAACAATGGCAGAAACTATACAACGCACCTATACACGATTATTATTATACCTATATACCGATTAACGTACCGGAAAATTAACACGGGCCCTAATTGGATCAATATTGGACCGAAAAAAAACAAAAAATAATTTGATTTGTGACCGCGTATATATTATATTATTATTATAATAATATACGAGAGTACGACCGTTAAAATAATAATAATAATAAATACTAATAATATTAATATATTTTAATAATATATAGAGGTACCTATAGTATTATTATTCGCTGTTTGATTTATATTTTATTGTTATTTTTGTCGGTTTTATTAATCCCATCAGCTCCCATCCCACTATGGATGGGAAGAGAGCTGATGGTGACGGGGGCAAAAAAAAACCACCGACCCCGTCATCTCGTTTATATAATAGGCCGGGATTTGAATACGTACCGCGATTTTTCAGGGATTAATTATTTTTATTAATATTCGAACATTTGATCCTGCATACAGAGTGATCAATCACTGATAAGACAACCATTTTCTCAGAAGCATCAAGTTTTTCCAGAATTTGTTTTTTAGAACATTTAAGAAACAAGCAACCTTAAATGTTACATTATCGTTATTTTTTGCGGCTCTTATTTATAAATGTAAAACCTCCACCACTCTCTTGATTTTCTAACTTAAACTTTATTTATTAATTAATTTTTTACCATAGATTTTTATTTTAAAATAAAAAGTTTGTAGTGGTTTCACCTCTAAAAATATAATTCAAACGATGGATGGGCTACTTTTTTAGATGAAAATTTGGGAAAGGTAGAGAGGGAATTTAATGTATCTGTGCGCAATCTTTGCTAATGAAAAAAGATTTTGAGCGGAGTTCGATTAGACATGTTTTAAAAGGTCTTAATATTTATGATTTGAAAATAATACATTTCGCGAATAGGTTAGGTTAGGTTAGTTTTCCTACTTATAGATCAAACCTAAACGACACACACTGCAGACAGATACGTTCGCAGGTTTCGGACAATAAAAATGGACTGATGGACTAATACACATTTTTAAATACAGGTGAATAAACAAAATCTTGAAATCGGGTTTTTAAAATTAAATTTTTTCATGGTTGACCTGAGTTACAGACTTTTATTTTCAAGGTTCCATTGGTGACAACAGAAAAACCAATGACTTAAATGCATACACCAGGTAACCAACATTCAGTATCGTGTTATTATTGTAAACATACAAACAAGTTTTTAAATGGATCTAAATAAGTGTTTGCAAGGTATTGGAACGATTGAAATATGTATTCCTCATTTCATTTCAAATTCAAATGAAAACATGTGTATTTTTTCATTATTAAATGGTGTGAATGGTTTATAAGTGGAACTCTTTTGAGTGAAATACTCTGTTTACGATAGTAATTAAAAAAACTATTGAAAACAAAAATAATCGTTCAGAATAAAATGTATTGTTATTTAAACAGTGATTCCAATATCTTAAAAAAAATAACATATTATAACAAAGAAAAAACATTTTTTTTTTTTTTTTTTTTTACAATCGGTCGTTAGTGAACGTACCTATAATACCTACTTTATTATATTGTGTATGCCAAAAAATGGCGACATAAGAGTCCGTAATGTGAAATTTGTTTTCTATATGTATTATAATAATGATGTGTGAATGTTTTGACACGCTCAAATAAAATTGTAGTATAACAATTCCAAATATAGGTAATAGTATTATAATTGATGTACCTAATGTATTATATTCGTGTCTAGTCAAAAAAATCAGACATCAGGTAAAAAATAAATAAATATACTTGGTTGTATTAAAAACGCACGACAGAGATTTCTTTTATGTTGCGATCGTCTATTATTGTTATTATTGCTTCTGAATTCGAACGTGTGGCGTGCAAACGATCCATAAGAACATAAGAAATCCTTTATCGAGTGGATTTCATGATAAACAAGTATTAAACGCTGTATACTCGTAAAGGTTGCTCGTACAGTTATCCGAAAGCTTTTTTTTTTGTTTTCAAATGCTGAGAAATTCGTAAAACGACTTGTTTAAAGTACCCACTGTCTTCGTTTACGCGATTTTCCGTCCTTATAGATCCTCACAATACAAATTCAGTGAAACCGTCAAGTGTCTGACAAATAAATAAAAACCAAACACTATAAAATATTTAAAATTTGTATAACATTAAATGATTATTTTTCTGTCTGTAAACATGTGATTGTTGACTAAAAGAATCGCTCCAATGTAAAAATTTAAAAAATTAGAGCTGATTCAGTTGAAGTGTGCGCCATTACTGTAGATGGAAATTTGGAGAGGTAGGGTAGATAAAGACATTTAATTTATATCCATAAGTAACGATTGATAATATTGCTAACGAATAAAAATATAGTTTACGACTAAAATTTGACATTTTAATGACAGTTTTGAGCTGTTCAGTCTAAAATGCTTTAGAAAAACGCATGTTGGATTTTTTTAATTGTTCTGAAAAACCATTCTTTAGTTTTTTGGATTTCTGTAAAATACAAATTTTGGATCATGTAAATTTTCCTTTTAGCATACTTTAAAGTAATAACTATATAATAACTGAATTTCTTCTCTGAAAATACTAATAGGAATTTTCAAAAGTAGACATATTTCACGATTTGTCCGGACAATTCAAATTGATCCGCGATGTCATCGGGGAGTCTGCCACCGCAGAACACGAAAACTCACCGAACACACTATAATATTATAATATTATAATTCTGGGTAGACAATTATAATTATAATTATTATTGTCATTTATAATGTAACGCCTCCTCACGCTGGCGTAATAATAATTATTAATTTCGATTTATAAACACGTCGCGATATTATATAAGGTTCCTTGGAAATGCGTCGTCTGCGTCTGCGGCGGTCGTAGATACCTGGGTTACAAGGTGGGTAACCGAAATAATTATTATTCGCTATATACCAGAATAATATAATTTTACGGACGTACCAATATGCCGTTTCTCGGAATTGTATACGGCTAAGTATATGCGGTTTGTGTGTTTGTCATTCTGCTCCGGGTGCTGCACATTTTAAATTACTCTAAACTTAACTTAAGCGTGTCTCGCTGCGTTATGAACGGCGGCAGCTCGTCGGTCTTGTAAAAATAAGTGGCAAGACGGATATTTTAAAAATTACAATACGAAAGCCGGATTTTTTGGATTATACATAACGAGACAAAATGTACGTACATCCGTATACCGACGCTATCAATTTTTCACTTATCTACGATTTCAATTATTCGATAAATTTGAAAATATTTAGTAAGGTAAGGTCGGGGTGCTCTAGGCTATGCTGATCTGTGTTAATTATGACATCGCTTAACTGAGCAGTTTTAGTCCACTTTTTTCTGAGAGCACTTTGAACCAAACCTGATTGAAGGTATGTTCATATGACTAAAATTTTTGAAAATTTATCAATTTTTCGTTTAATTTAATGATATTTTACATTATATGTTCGTAAAAATTAAAGAACAGCATGGGTAATAATTTATGATTTATTTTGGTTTTTTAAGTCTAACCTCAAAAAGCCGCATATTACCTACCCGGTTAAGTACTATTTTGGATCCATAGACCTCGCATGGTACTTGACATTATGATTATTTTCCAGTTCGGAAACGGACATCTTTGACGTTCACCGAAGGATAACACTCACTCGTCCGAACTAGCGAGTCGGCATTACAGGTTCCGAAACAGGACTTTTTACCACCATTATCAATATCCGTACGAACAAAATTATATTATGAGAACGAGATCGGGCGTATATTTTATTCAATTTTTTTTTTTTTTTTTTAAACAATCGATTTTATGTTTCTCGAAAATTTTTTCCAAACCGCTGTCCGTACTTTGGAAACCAAATTTGTTTGAAATATTGTTTGTATTCGTTTTTCTGTATTTATACACGTACATTATGGATTCATGCAAATAATTTCTGATAAATGTGCTGCCAAAAAATTATACATTTGAACGAAAATGAAATAAGTATGTAAGTACTTTCCTACTATATTATATTATATAGTCGTTGGTTTGCTTTTCTCAGAATCTACAAAATATTGTGATAAAGCTTTTACGCATGTATTTTATGAGAAAAAAAAATCTATACATCTAAAAAAAAACATATGGTGTCCCATAATACTTGATTTAAAAGTGTTTCAAAAAAACGTTTGAAATTTAATTTTTTTTTTCTCGAAATAACGTGGCGAATGACAGAATTTCTGAAATATGGATTTTATTTTACTCCTGAGAAAACCTATTAGGTTTAGAACCCTACAACAGTTAAAAATTCAGAATCAACTATATCTATGTAAGTCCCTTTATAAGGAAAATTCCTTTTTTTTTTTTCTTTTTTTGTCTACGGTCTTCTATCTCAACAAAGTAAGTCTGGCAAAGTTTACTCACCCTCGTAATGAGCATCAATATTATTATTATTTTTTTTTTTAATGTTAATATTTTTAATTTAATAATATTTTTTATAATATCATTATCTCTACTGTACAATTGTACAATTATTCCGACACTTGTAAAGTTTCACTCTATAAAATATCTATATTATTCTAATAAATATACATACACTGAGCTATATAACCCGGACCTTGGGACGATCATTTATAATATAAACTCGTTTTTGAACTGATCCATAGGAATAAAATTGAACCAGTATTTTTTTCTAAATTAACTTACTTCGTTCGAGTACATTTTGTATATTAACTTATATTCAGTTCGACAAAGATTTTTAATGACTCGACATACCTATTCTTAGTATTTTTATTACACATCGTGTAATTGTATGATGGTATTATTATATGAAGACATTTTAAAATTCCAACCACTTTCCAATTTGCCATCTCAGTACTTTTACCGAGCAATATAACAACATTTAAGTTACCTATTTAGAATTATTTAAACTGTGGTTGGATTGATAGTAAAACTGCTTAAAGTATTTTTCTAGAAACTCAAAATTTAAAATTTACGATCTAATTAAAGTTTAAATTCATTGGAAATATGAGATTAATTTAAAAAAAAAAAAAATAGTCGATTCAAAGAAATAATGAACTTATTTCCGATTTTGTTCATACATTTTGAACTTTGAACACACGAATGAATTTCTTTAAACTTATTTGTTCCGATGTCTGCTGTAAATATTTCAACGCTTATACGGGATATCGAATGTTAAACGTCAGCAACTGCCGCGGTAGCGGTTAATGATAGCTGATAAGATACTATATTGTTGTTTATGTAAACAAAAATACTTAAAGCCAGCGAATAATCGTTTTCTTTACATTTTTCGTTTCTAATTTTCCAATCAACATATCAACATATTATTATAATGTAACGTATACAGTTGGTTCAAATACGATAAATCGTTAGATTGTGTGTAACGTTGTACAAAGATTGCGTAATAAAATACTACATAGAGATTGCGGAATAATGATAAAACAGCACGTGCTCGCATTTATGCTGGTATATAAATTATTTAACACGCTCCGTGACCGTACATTATTATTGACTTAGTTACATTATCATTATTACAACGATTCTGGTTCGACGATAATTTTTTTTTTTCTCAAGTTCATCCCCCGAGTCGTTTAATATAATTTATTATTATGATACCGATTCTCGTTTCCGTATGGTAATTATTGTCGTAACAAGTATACTTAAATTAAAGGTGATATATAAATAAATTGCATGGGTCGTTGACGGATCCTTTGATAAAACCGCACGGAAACACTGTAAACAAACAACACATTGAACTTTACGCGTAGTTATTTAGAATATTTAAAACTTTTATGCAACGAGCATAATTTTCGTCGGTCATCCCTTGGAAGTTCATTTTAGACGGTTTAATCGGTTTTACGACAACAGTGAAAATGATGATTTAAGTTGTTCACAGTTCACCTTAATAAGTTGAATCAATTTTTTTTGTCGAATTTTAAAAAATATCTTTTTTTTGTTCAGTTATTCATAACTTGACTCATTCGAGTTAATTTTTTTATCCGTTAACTCAGACGTCTATTAACAATAACTTGTATACGTTTCATCGTTAAAACCTAGGTGATTTATCGAATTACTGAATCGAGTGGATCGTAAATATTATTACTATTCATTTAAACAACATATACAAATAAACAAATATTATTTAGAAATATTTTATTAGATATACGAGTACGCGAGTGTGTGACAAATTACAATAATACTCGTGCTGAATTGATCTGTAGACGATCTGTCTGCAGCTGACTGTACGTCTTCTCGTTATTATTTTTTTTCATATTGGTGCTCCACAAAAATTGCCATAATAATAATAATAAAAAAAAAAAAATAGTAATACAACTACGGCACTACAGGCATTTTCAAACATTGATTGACATTTTGTTCGGACGCGCGTTATTTGTAAGGCAGCCCTTCATTGCACATTGTATACAAAAATATAATAAAACATATACCTATATGTTTTTTTTTCTTTTTAGAAACCTAATAGTGACACGTTCGACGTGCATTCAAATCGAATTACCGTAGGTATAGTATTTTCATCACGAACAAATAATAATAATAAAATACTTTACTCGAATCCTGCGTCATCGTGGAAATTATGTCGACGTCGCGCCGCTGTTTTAGCAACGACGACGCACACAGTTTGGTTCAGAACGAACGTTTACCACGTTGAAAGTCATAAATAAAAGTCGTACAACCATAATGGAACGACCGTTTGTGTATACCTAAATGTATCGCAGCAAATATAGATAAGAACTATGTTAACTAACGTGAGCAAACGCGGGTACATTAAATTTTATTTGTTTATCACGTGAATTTCATATAATAAAAAATTCGCTTTAACATAAATCGTTTACAGTATTTTAACGTCGTGTTATTCGTTTAATATAGACGTTGAAATCGAAGATACATCATTCAAATTTTAAAATATCGCAGACAATCGTTTGTGCCATCGTTGCTTTAGTCCCAGAGAAGGAGGAGTGAAGTCAATATTTGGCTTTTTATTTTTACTAAATTTTATCTTCTGTAATTTGTTCCCTTTTTATTTGAAACCTAACCTACAGAGTGGATCGAAGAAATTTATGATTTTACAGAGATTTTCATTTTTTTTTTTTTTTTTTTTTTTTACGCAACTATTCTAAAGAAAACTTGCTCCAATTTTTAAGTGTAGCACTTTCTCTAAAAGGAAATTAGGCTGAAGGGAAGTACTAAAGGGAGGTAGTTTTTCGATTTTCCCAAAAGGTTAGAAGTAAGGAAGATAGTAGATGGGGAATTTAATGTATATCTAGCA
Organism: Cinara cedri; assembly: GCA_902439185.1. NCBI lineage: Eukaryota > Metazoa > Arthropoda > Insecta > Hemiptera > Aphididae > Cinara > Cinara cedri. The sequence goes on from CABPRJ010002395.1 coordinate 755,320, forward strand.
ACAATAAACCATTGCTAACGAAAAACAATTCTGATTCTGAGAGGAGTTCAATTAATAGCGTTGCTTTGTCAACAATGTATATGTTCTAATATGGTAAAATAACATAGGAATTATATATTTTTTTTTTTTTTAATAATATATGATTAATATTATACCTAATTTCCTGCTTTTCCTACGGTATTCACATGTTTTTCCCCATTTATTGGGGAAACTGGTAGGGAAAATAAAAAATCTACTTCCTTAAAGTACCTGTCCATTCGGATTTTCTTCTAGAAAAAGTGCTACACTTAAATATTTCTGGTGGAAAAGTCACAAACAGATTAAAAAAAAATAAACACATTTGTAAAACCACAAGCTCATTCACTCCACTCAGAATCTAAAATAATGATAATGATAATAATAATAATTATAAACAAATACCCTTATTAAATGTATTATTACCACTTTTGTTAGTTATTTTATAATATGCTGATTATGATATTTGTTGATGCTTATTGTTATAATTGGTGGTGGTTATAAGTTTAAATATAATAAATATATATAATAAATAATAAATTTTGATCCGATTTTCAAATGTAGTATTTTTTCTGAAAGCAAATTTGACTGAAGTGATATTTTTGGTAGGTGATTTTTTGATTTTTCAGGGATTTTTATAATAATTTGGAAAATGAAAAAATGTATGAAATACATTGTTTTCAGATCGTTTACATTACGTCCAATCAAAATATATTTAATCGAATACAGCTCAGAATTTATTTTCATAACAATGCTTAATTGAATCGTTGCGTACAGTTTTACATTGAATTTCTACTCTACCTTCCTAACTTATGACCTGCAACAGTGGCTAATCCATCGTGCGAAGTATATCCTTTGTTTTTTATTTCATGAATACAGTTCCACAGCCCCTATCACCGCTCTACTTTTATTAAAAACTACTATTTCCCCCACAATTCGGGATGCGGAGGACTCAGATTCTCTTCCTCTCCCATAAATATACCTCTGACATAGACCATTGACACACACAAAGTGCTGTTACTGACGTCTGATTCCCGGGAAAATAGAGATGATTTCAGAACTGGCCCACGTTTTAACCACAGCACGCGCGAGAACCACGATCGGAATTTATATATACGAGTAGAAGTGTAGTGGTATTATTAGGGTTTACTTCGAAAGGGATTCGTGGTCTCGGGAGGGATGTATGAGAAGACGTCTAGGCCATAAATGTTCATTCGTGGACCAAAGCCTCCGCCGTTCTCGAAAAGATCGGGGCATTTATTTTTTTTATAGGTTTTTTTTTTATTTTTTATTATTGTACTTACGAGAGGATTTTTTTATTTGTATATATAGGAATCTCGGATCGTGTGTTAATTTGTTTCAAGTGGTTCAACGGTCCTGTAGGGACCGTAGCCTCGAATTACATAATAATATATTATATTATACAAGACCCCCGTGAACCTCACGAACCCCGCTTTGGCCGCAGCAAAGGTCGCGACCGGAAGTTTACAAAATATACACTCATTCCTACCACTGTGTTTACTTGTATGTTTTTTGACAAGTTTTGTGGCTTCAGAGTGGGAGGGTGAGTGGAGAGCAATGGAACGACTCGTTTTAAATATCCATGCGTATGTGAAGCAAAATCTATCGCACAAAAAGAGACAACTCCCCGAAATCTAAATTTTCTTTAGAGAACGGGTTCAATTATGTCATTAGCACGATTTGCGTTTAAAATCCCGTATTTACTAAATTAGCTGGTTTTTTTTTTTATATATATATAGTGCTGAATATTAAATACTTATTCTCACTTCTACCAAGCTCTTTCATCTATTGTATATTTTCTATCATATCTGATGACTCGTCGACATCTATTAATTTTTTTTGTTTTAGTGGTTGGCACTAATATTATGGATCATGTACGAAAAACTCAACAATATCTTATGGCGCTAATAATATAGTTACAAAATAATTTATAAGTCTCAAAATCAACCATGCCTCAAATCTGAGTATTACGTGCGGTTCACAGAGACGGCTTCCACGTACATGTATATACATTATATATAAAAGCAACGTTAGGACGGGTGATTTTGACCGCGGCAAAGGTTGTGACCGGAAGGTTTTACCTTTGCGGGTTATGTGCGTGCGGCACGGTCCACGTTTTTCGAGCGAGAATCGTCTCTGTTCCGCGGTGGGTATAAGCTTATGTTCTATACTTCCGGGATAATATAGTGACGAAACGAAAAGTGTATTTACCGACCATATCTGAGTTCAACCCAAGTGGTATGTAAATACAAAACCCGTTGTATTTAGGTTTTAGGTTTACTCTTATAGTATGATACTATGTTCCTGTAAAATTATCCGATTTGGATCAACGAGTACGTTATGTTTTGTAAATTGTAATAATTTCTAAAACCACCTTAAGCTTATGAAACCAAATAGGTTACGTTTCGGTTTGGGACGAATTCAAATAGGGTATGTAATTACGCAAACGGGTAGAACGAATCGAAATAGAGAAGACTACGATGAGGGTGTAGTGTATGAAATATATTATAACATCCACCAGCGAACAAACATTTTATTATTATTTCGATCTTTCGAATTATTTCGTCGGCGTGCCATAACTTCACACGGCCGTAGATGAAGTATTACCGTCTTTGTTTACTCGGGGTAACCGGGGTAACCACTCTGATTTATTTGTCAGAGAATCTATGTTCGACAGGTCGACTAAAGGCGGAATTTCAACGACGCCACCGTGTGTCTTTTGTCGTATTCCTGTTGGCTATCGTATTCTCATTCAGTAACCGAGACCTACAGGGAAATTATAATAATCTTCGCTGTCCTTACGGTTGGAGTGGGTCAGTTGACTTTTTAATGTGATCAGCATAATAAAATATAGATATATCTGTGGCAGCGTTAGAATACACAGAATCGCCGGAATATTGGGTTAAAGTATATCGCACACGTCCGCTCCACAGTCTGTCGGAAATGGATTTTTCGTCGTCGAATTTTTTTCGGTTTTTTTATATATATATACATTACATCATAATAATATTACGTACTACCCAGAATCGCAATAAGCTTCTCGCGAAGCTGTTCTCGTCAATAATAAATTGTGTTTAAAACGTATATTCCGTATTGTATATTATAATGTGTATGCGTAACGTCATCAAAACAGTAATAGTAGTAGTAATAGTAGTAGTAGTAGTAGTAGTCTCTATATTACGTAAACATCGCATTTCAAACTTTATTATAATAATAATTTAATCGAATTAGTCCCCAATTAAATTATCCGACGAAAAACATGTATATATATTTATATATATAGGTAGTAGGTACGTATACCGTGCAATACGCGAAAATTTAATTTTCAACCAATTCAATTGGCTCGTCATCTGATTTATTATTTTTTTTTTTTCTAGACGTGCTCGATATTGCACGAAAATTCGTTCGATTTTCGCGTCTTGTCTCCGACGACGATTGACGAGACATCTGCGCGTATATTTTATAAATTGAATTAACAGTGCGCCTACCACCTGTCCTTATATATTTTATAAGCATCGGAATTTCTTTTATAATTTAATGTTTGGTAATAAATTTAAAAAAAAAAAAAAAATTCATATTATAATATTCTATGCGAGCGATTGAAATAAACTATCCGGGTTTGATTTAAATTTATGATAATATCACACTGCCAATATAATTTAAGGGGTTGCGTGATTAGGAAATGTTACTGACATTTCTGAAAAAATGATTATTTTAGGTGCTAATAAAATACCTTAGAAATATTCATATTCACTTTCGTAAGTTTGAAAATGGTCACTGTATAACAGCGAAAATCGATTTCCGTAGTATTTAATCCCCCTCCCAACTCACGGTAATGTTTCGCGATAGTGAATATTATTGACCTCCCTAATCTTTTACCGAGACATTAGTATAAAATATCAATAGTTCAATAATTACTGGCACACAGGATCACCATCATGAGTGTTTTTAATCGTAAAATTGGTCCACAAACATATTCATATCATATCGGAAAACAATTTTCCTTCCATGTGATTTAAAAATTTTCACTCCTTAATAAAATTAAAGATTAAACGACATTATCCATTAAGATACCTACTGATTTTCGATTTACTTAAATGAAATGGTAGGCATTCAGGAATTTAAAAAATTGACTTGCCTTTTGCAAATGTTAAGAGCAGTAGTATTTCTGCGAATCAATAATGTAAATTATTGGGATAGAACGACTTACCGACACGAGGTTTTTATACGTTCGAAAAAAACGTTCACGCGCAGACGAACTAAGTGTATCGTTTTATTCGGAATGACATTTGGATAATATTTTGTTGTTGCTCGCCGAAAACGACAGTTAAGAATGTTATCGGTAAACAGATATGGCCTACAGGAAATTATGCTTACGAGGAGAAACGGTGATAGGTGCGTATAATAGAGAGTAGTTTATTCCGACCGACGTGGAACTACTGTTTTTGGGTAATTGCCCGTTTTTTTCCCTACCCCTCGACAGACAACACTTTTCCCCCGTCGGGGTTCAGACCGGTCACGGTGGCGCCGAGACGTTCTAATCGTTCGCGTACATGTAGGTAGGAGGCATGGGCGCGGTAAAATCGCAATGATGAAAACACGATAACATTATAATAGTTTATAGTAATATTGTCTCCGGTGTTCGGACGACGGCGGAAAGTGTTTCCGCCGGCGGCGAACAAACGCAATTAGATAAACGGACGGGGGAAAAAAAAAAAAAAAAAAAAAAACTTATGCAATAATATACGCACAGACGTTCTGCGGCACGATTGGATCTGTCGTCGTCGCGCGCTACGTTTGCCAAGTCCGGGGGAAAAACTCGAAGGTTTCGAAATCGGATGATATTTCGTCGCAATCGCTGTGAGCCCCTGGTAACGGGATATCACAATTTTTTATAGCTACAATAGTATTGCTACGCGAGTGTTTGGATAATACTGCGGCGGTGGTTCGAGCACCCCGTTTAACTAATATTATTGTAAATGGTTATTATTACCTCAGTGGTGACTCGACTCCTACGCACGCGCGTTATTGCGGTCCGTTATTATTGCAAAATTATTCGTCGTGCGCGTATAATATTACAACAATAATTATTACAACAATAACGCGTGCGGTTCGTCGAAACTATGTTTGCGTAGATATACGATCTGCACAGAAAACATTACGGTGTACACCGAGAACGCATAGCCAAATATCATTTTTTTTTTTTTTTTTTGTTTAGTTATTGCACGACTGTAAAGAGTATTATTACGTTTTTACGAAACTAAATGTATTGACAAACCATTCGACACTTAAATAGGAAAATGTTTATTTTTGCATATCTGAGAGTATTTCGAGGGATAATATAATTTAACGTGATAAGAATATTTCGGAATATTTTATAAATTGTGTGGAAAAATAACAGTGCATGATAAATTTAATGAATCATTATTAATTTTGATTTTATTGCGTTTGAAAAATTTGAGTTTGAATCAATTAAATTAGCTTACAAAAGTTTTTGTGGGCAGCAAGTTGCTAGTAAATTTTGTATGATATTTCGGTGCTAACTCCGAATCTGATCTCAGATTTGTAAGATTCACTCATATTTTTGAGAAAATCGCTAATTCTTAAAAAATCAAAAACTATACAGTAACTTTTAATTAAAAATATTTTATTTTTCCCCATAAATATAAATGTATTGTATTATTAGAGAGTCGTTTAAAATTTAGAAATGATCTGTTAATTGAACTTGTTTTCCTGACCCTCTAAAATTGAGTTTGATAGTTATTTATTAAAAGACTAAGCTAAAATTGTTTTTGTTTTAGTTTAATCAACTTTTACGAATTAACAACAATTAAAAAGCAAATATTCTAAGATTTTTAAAATATTATTGTAGTGTTTGCTACGTTATTAAGAGCTAATATGATCACTGTCATTAAAATAATTTCTGAAACTTTGAAAAATAAGTTATATAGTAAATACTGTATTTGTTATGAATAATTTTACATTAAAATGTATTTTTTTTATCGAATATGCTCAAATAAATTCAAATGTTATTGTAAATGTCTAATAATAATGATACATATTAATTATATTTAAACGACAAGATAATATCCAAGATACGATTGTGTGTATTTAATCTTAACTTCCGAAATTTTAAATACTTCAAGCTACAATTCATGCAATAAAAACGTTTCAACAAAATTATTAAAATGGTTAATACTCGTAAATAAATATATAAATCAAAAACTTAAATATAGTAGTAAAAAATAAATAAAATCAATGAATGCATCGCCTGGAGTATTACGATATGTGTAATATACAGTCGGTTTCAAATTAAAAATTCATCATCATGTATATCACAGTCAAAATGTAAAACGCGATTTTACACCGCAACTCTAATCGAGTCAAGTAGAAGTTTCTATATAATGTTAATAGATGAGTTATCATTTTATGCTATTCACAAAGCACAACGAAAATTAATAATAATATTTAATTTCCATCCGTGTTAATAAGTCGACCCATAAATCAGTAAAAAAAATAAGATATTTATACTAAAAATACCTACCAAAAACTAAATGTTTGAGAATGGTTTTCATTAGCTATAAACCTTTTCTGGACAACGTAATGGAACAATAACTCCCCATAGTTTCATTGTAATTGGATGAATAGTGTAGTAATGCATAAAGGACAAACAGACGTACATTCGTTTTTATATATACAGGGTGGTTCACTAAGTGCGATCACATAAAATTAATATTAATAATTTCTAGTTTTGAATACTTTTAGTGGTTTCCTTTGAATCAAATGAGGTAAACCTCAGAAACTAGAGTTACTTTTTAGACGAATTGAAGTGATAAAAGCTGAGTTTAATTTCATTATGATATTCAATAAGTTATTGAAGAAAGAGGGTGTTTTTAGCTCTTTTGTTTATATATGCATAGGGTCAGTATCATAGATGTGCTAAATAGATATTTAACCCCCTCCTTCCTCCGATATCATGTTGATATTCAAAAGTAATACGGTTGTGGTTTTGTATAGTATTGTGTTATTCTAGTATTTGGTTATTGATTGTTTTAAAATGAATATTTCTATTATAGAAAAGTAAAGGTACGGTTATTGGCATACCAAATTTATTTTATCAATAAATAGTTATGTGTTGGATTTTAAAGTTTTCATTTTTTAAATTATTGGTCACACTGCCCTATTTATAATCGCGCCAAAAGTTATCATTATTCTCTAACTGATAAGATACGATATTTCATTAAAAAAGTATTGCTGAACAAGGGAAGACATTTCTTAAAAACATAACAAATACATCCATGAGAATAAGCATTTACTCGTATATAAATGTTCGTAAACGGTAATATTCAGTTAATTCTGAATTTTAAAAACATTTACATTTTACAAATATAATTTAAAATGCATTAATGTTTTTCATATGTGCGTATTATATAATCGTATTTTAGTTATTTCAGTGAATAATTTCATTAGTTCCATAAATTCTTTTTACGAGCTTTATTTGTAGTTTTTGATGTGTTTATTATTATTATTATTATTGAAGTTTTTAATAGTTTAATTGTATTTGTAACAATAGTATTTTTTTTTTTTTTTTTTTTTGTCATTAGCATTGTTTGAATGTCGTTTAATTTTACGTGAACCATTCGAGCAGATTCAAACTTGATTCAGGAACATCATTGTTTTTAACGGACCACCACTCTTTACGCACGAGTTTTGACCGTTTAAAATTATGGTAACCCTCTTCTAAAGCGTTAAGTATGTTGATGTGCCGAGGTTTAATGCAAGTAAGGAAGATACTGTTGTAAATCAGAAGGCTGGCAGTGTAAGGAGTTCAACGCTATTGCGATGTTAAAGTACCTTTCTATACATGTAAAGTAAATACGTTTGTTTAGTCAAATAAGGGGGGGGGGAGGGTCAACCGTGATTTCGAGCGTAACTAACTGTACAAAACCGAAATTCTTCGAGCGGGGAAATTAATAATTAATATTAATACAGGTATCATATAAAGTAAGTTTTTCCGACTATTTTACTGCAAATTATTTTTGCTAATTTTTACTATTATTTCGAGAATTTATTCAATACAACATCGTATTACTAACTGCGTGAGTGCAATAGAGCGTATCAATGTTCTTGTATTTATATTGATATTAACAAAAATCGAAGAATGTAAAAAAAATTCTAAAATAATTATACCTAATTGGTTTGTTTATTTTTTTTTTTTTTTATATTAATAATATTTGAATAGTAATACATACTTTTTTTACATTCTCCACTATAGTGTACTAGGCGTACACCAGAGATTTCCCCCTAAAAATACGCGCCTAGTGCAATTTCTCATGATTAAAAAATAAAATAATTCAAATAATAAAATATTTTCATTTATCGAGCTAAGACGGTGCGGAATATTGCGCATGATATTTCATTTACATTCACGCAGATACGTCAATTAGTTCTTCGTAATTCTAAATCTACGGGCCTACGTAAATGTAAAATTATGTAGTCTTTGAAATATTCGAATATAATTTACTGAGAACTTATCGAAATATCTGTATACACGTTTAAATAACCACCATTAATATAAACGATAATTATTAATTCTTATACAAAAGATTTAATTAACTAATGGACATTTTCGAAAGGTTTTGTGTGTATGCTATTGATAATACTCGCGTTCCACGCGCGCATTATTATTATTACGAGTATATTATGGTATAGGTTTACGTGCTTATAATATTTGATATCGCCTCAGTGTCCCACACAATTACGATATTTGACATACGTAATAACATGATAAATTACAATCAAAGCATACGAGTCAAAAGGATTTGTAACACCAGACATGGACGAGTAAGGAGAATTATCTCGAAATAGAAAAAAATGTAAACAATTTTCCAATATGCGGTCTTTTATTTCAAAAACGTGCGAAAACATCGTAACAGTTTTAATATTAATTAACTTCTAGGTAACTTTAGCTGCGAAGCACGACTAATCCTTCCGACTTACCGAGATCTACTCAGACTAGCGTTTTGTCACACATTTTTGTTCTTATGTTCAACTCTCGTATTAGTTTAACAGTTTTTCATATTTTCTCCATTCTTCTCTGTAACCAACTAGCCTATTCAATTCCTTGTAGTTTATTAGATCTGCCTCGGATATCACGGTCTTAATGTAAGCTGTTCTTGGTCGTCCTAGATCCCTTTTTCCATTTACCTTCCTATCTGATATAGACTACATCATTAGCCGACTCGTGACCAACTCATGTTTATCTGGCTTTTTACAATATTTATTGGCATCATATAGCGATAACGGTTTTCGAAAACCAGGATTTTGTCTCCTAATCGCGATAAAAAATTAGTGTCGGGAATCAACCCCGTCGGGTGCGTCGGACATGAATTTGCAGGAACCGAATTCCGGAAAAGTCGAACGAAATCGAATCTGCGTGACGTTTTTCGATAAGTATGTCCGCTGGACTACATTTCCGCCGAAAATCTCCAGTAATACGAACGAATTATGTTTGCTACAACGGAACGACCGGAATGAAATAATACACCGAAACGTGAAACTATTGCTATATTGGTCATTATATGTATGGTCATATATATATATATATATATATATATATATATATATATATGTGTGTCATTGGGCATTTGATAATTAATTAAAATGCTTCCCACTTCAAATTGTATGCGAATTATTATTTCAACTGGATGGAGATTTTTGAAAAACGTAGGTTCTTTACTCACGTTGAACAGTTTTACAAATTCACATTTGTTTCGGCGGCAAAACGTAATTTTTAACACCAGTTTCGAATTTTTTCAAGTAAGTTATTGATTTATTTTTTTTGATATTGAAAATTGCCCGAACCGCAGAGCAGTCTCAAAACTTCGAAAAATGTGATGATCTTCCAAACAATTTAAAACATCCGGTTATTTTTATTATGGCAAATAGATAAGTATATAATAAACAGTTTTTTGATACGCACACCCTACTCAAATATTTCTTCACTGTCATCCGATAGCAATGGTGAGAACTATGACATAGGGCAAGGACATGTGGAGGTGACACACTGTAATGATATACATCGATTTTGTCCCGACGTTTAATAAAACAATTTCTTCCGTACATTTTTGGGAGTTTTATTACACGCTGCCCTGATACAGTGGTCGAGACAGAGGTCATAGTTGGACTTAACAATAATGTAATGAAAAATGCTAATAGAACAAGTCGTTAACCGCAATAGTTTTTTTTACAATCATAATAATTTTTAATTATTTTTAGTTTTTAGGGGAGGGCGGTTGAGAGATGGAAATAATTATAGAAAAATAAATCCCACGTGTCATATTTATGGTCTACCGATCGTGGTTATCCCAAGGACAGATTGCTATGCATTGTATTATATTGTATATACTTTCCCCTTCGTCGATTATTATTTTTTTTTTTTTTTCTATAATCGAGACGATTCTTTTCTTTTTTATTTTTTTCATCGCGATCATATTATATATCCTAAAAAAGAAACCCATTATTTTTATTATTATTTTTTTTTTTTTTTAACTTAAAATAATGGATATTATTATTTTTTTTTAATATTTCACCGGGAATACGGTTAAAATAAATAGCGGAATAATATTATTGTATAATAATACGTTCGTAATTTTCCATCGCAACGGATATAATGTTATACCTACGCGTAACGATATAAAACATATCGATACTGGGAATTTCTGTGCTGTTATTACACGGTTGCTATGGTATAGGGAAATCTCGGTAGTGTTTATATACGTAAGAACAAATGTGCGCTCTTTTTTTTTTTTTTTTTACCAAAACGTCTGCGAATTTAACAACAACAAACTGTTTATATAATAATGTTCAACTATTGGAGCTGCCGCGAGCGACGGAAATGCCGTTTTCACGATATTGCCGTAATTTTAGCAGTGTACGGATTTGTCTATCTATCTGTTATTTCATCTAGTTAGATACTTTAAAGTAAACGAAATATTTCACTTGGGTTTCTAATTACATTATTCGGGATAATTTTCGTTCATTTTATGAAAACTATTGAATAACGAGAATTATTTTCTAAACGAAAATGTTTAATTTAAATGTTCGTTCTCGTTTAATCATTATAGCAAAAGTAAAAAAAAAAAAAATGACTATTATCATATTTTTTTTTTTTTTTTTTTTCATATGAATATTAATACGTATATTGTAATGATATTCTANAACATATATTTTAGTGCGATATTTACTCATCGTAAGGAGATAATACTTAAGCTATCATATATAATTAAAATAAATTATATGATCAATATTGTAAATTAATTATAATAATTTGTAGCCATTAGTTATTAGATTAAGTTGTTAGTATTAACCAGATTAAGATGACACATTTACACACGCACACACACATAGATCTCCAGTTATAAGGAGGCCGATCACTTCTAATCAACACAGTGTATGCATTGTTCCCGTTGCTTTTGGACAGATGATCACAAGCGAGTGTAAAAGACTACGCAGAGATTCTTACTAAAGCACGGGAACCTAGAACAGTGTTTTATATTTAAAAAATTAATAAAAAAGAAATAGTTGTTATATTAAAATCTTTTTATTTACTACGATCACTTTCATCAAATTCAACAGATTAATTTGCCGCCTGAAGAAGAAAGGTAATCAAATTTATAATTAACTTACACGTGTGAATCAATTTTATATAATTAGGCTAAACCTCCCCGCTTTATTTTTGAATTACAACAATATAAAATAAATTATATTGTTAAATTAGGTTTATTTCTTGTTTTTCATTCAGTAAGTTATACATTTTATTAATTTAACTACAATAATTCCATAACTATAATCAAGTTAAAGTTATATGGTATATACTAACAAGGATAAGGTTGAAACCATTTGCTATACCACGTGTTTATCCCATAGAAATATGTTAAAACTCGATTTTTTTTTTTTTTTGGTTTTTCTGGTTTTGTCTATTATTTTTTTTAAAAGGCATGCATTTTTACAGTTGTTCACTGTGCACGGGCGTTATTTTTCTATAACGCAACTACCACTCCTCTGCCGTCACACCGATTTCGTGCTTTTCGAATTTTTTCTTCCAATGTAATTTTCTCTCTCGTCTCACCTGTGTTTTCTTCAAAGCTTTTGAGCAGCAATAATGATAATGTCATTGCACAGTTTTGCCTTTTCCTAAAGTGCTATCAAACCAGCAACGACGCCGATTCTCCACCTGCTGTGAATGCGAACTCTTGAACACTATACATGTAATTTTAGATTCTGAGTGTAGCGAAGATTGTATACTAAAATGATTATTATTATTTATTTTTTTTGTTTTTTTATATATTGTGTACCGAAAAACCAGGATAAAACGTAAGAAAAACGAGAAATACACGATAAAATGCTTATATTATTTTTCATTCTTGTTATTTGTTGAAATTCAGTTAAAAATATTCATAACGACTTGCTATTTGAACAGAAGTCCAATATTTGCCTTTTTTAACAAGGTATAATTTTCAAAATATTTAAGCCATTTATAGGTTTTTAATAAAAATTTAATATTTTTGTTGACATTTAGTTAAAAACATTCCTATGGACTCGATGGACTTGAAATTTTGACGAAAACTTGTATATGCCTTTTCTAGAAATGGTCAAATTTTTAAAAAATGTAACCTATTTTTAAGGTATTTAAAGAAATTAAAATTTTGAGAGTTTTGTGCGCAATATTTATTCTGTAAATACTCAGTAGTAGACTTGTTAGACTTTAAAAGGATTGCTTCAAAATTTAATAAAATGTTTAATAGGAGTTTAACTAAAAAAATGAGTTTAACGTAATATTTTTTATAAAGAAATTTTAATACCAAATTTTGACGGAAAAATTATATAGAACAAATATAATTTTTCAGTATATTTTTTTGTTTTTAACGTATGTTTATTTTAAAATTATAGCTGTTAGATGTCTTGATATGCAGATATTATTTGTTATGAAAAATAAGTTCACATTAATTTTATTCGAGCTTATTTTTCGTGATCCAATGTTTATTCATGCCTATTATCATCCTAGACGTTTCGAATTCAAACCAGTGTTTCGAAAAAAAATAGTTTACATATATTTTCTTTTTACATAACCAAGGAAAAAAACCAATGCAAAATTCCCCCCGATTTGTTGTGCAACCTTTTCCACCAAAAATTTCTTTCCGATTTCAAATTTTAGGAATTTTCTGAAAAAAATTTGACTAGAAAGATACTTTAAAGAAGTAATATCCCCAAGAGTTATCCAAATAAATGGGAAAAATCGGAAAAAATTCAAAATATATTAATAAAATGCTACGATTGTTTTTTCTGTAGATAACTTTTCTATCAGCAATTTTACTCCGATTTACAATAATAATACTTTTTCTAAAAGGGAATATAACTGAGGAAGTCACATAAAGATGATATTTTTCGATTTTCAAAAAATGTTATGTAAAAAATGTAAAAACCAAGAAAATCGGGAGAATCTGTACTATAGCATTACATATTTTTTAAAAAAAGATGTTATGCCTATTAAATTATTTTACTTTAATATATCATATATATTGTTTACAAAGTATCAATATCAACTGAAATCCACTCAGAATCGTTTTTTTCGTTAGCAATGGTTTATCGTTGCTTATAGATATACATTAAATTGCCTATAATAATGAATGCACCTGTCTCTATTATTCTAGGACGTCTTTTTTTTATATTATTACTATTATAACTATGGAATTCTTCCTGAAAGTAAAGGCTATTATAATGCATTGTATAGTTTCTGTTTCATATAATATCGTCTTAGTGTATGAATAGTGACGTAAAAAAAAAAAAAAAAAAAAAAAAAAAAATTTAATAATTGTACATTAAATTCGAATTTTTGTTATTTTTTTCAACATCCAATTTTTTATTTATTTTTAAATAACTGTTTCGTTTGGTTTTAATTTAAAATTGGCTATGTTTACACTAAATCCCAAATATGTCATATGAAAAAGATTAATATAACATATTTATATTTTTTTAATGCTATTTTTTTGGTATTTTTTAGTATATCGGTAAATTAAAGTAAATACAATTCTGGTTTAATTCCAAAATTAATTTTACAATTATTTGTTGTAGAATGAGGTTGTTTTTATATCAATTTAAACTCCTAAAGACACCTCCAAACTATACTAGAGAGATAATATATAATGTACGAGTATTCAAGGTGTAATTATCATAGATGGAGGTTTCAATTTTCAACCAAACCCTAAACCCTATGTCTGAAAAACATCATGTTTTTATAGGAAATACTGTAGTTTAAATATCTCCAGAGAATAAAATTTAATAAAATCTTTGAAAATATTTAAGATCATATACATGTGTATATTAACAAATAAATTCAATTTTCTCACTTCAGAAATGTTTACGGATTAACATAGGAAATAAGTGAAGGGGAAGTAGGCGCGTAATGAATTGTCATTAAAAATTCCTGGTAATAATATATTAGGAACCTAAGTTATATATCAGAAGCTAAAAAGTCATTCACTGACGGTTTCAGTGATGATCTTTTTAGTTTATTTTAATATTATACATGTATGCGAGGAGAAAAACAAACAACTTGCATACCATTTTCATAAAGAATTGGAAATTTGTTTTTATTTTTATTAGTGCAGCGAAATAAATGTATATATTTGAGATGTCAAGCTACAATAAAAACACGTTTTTTTGGTGGAAGTCGATCGTTAAAGGGAAAATGATATTAAATTCATATTAAACTTCTAAGAAAAAAAGTTTGGCTACCTCTTCTAGCCTTAGAGCATATTCTTTAGAAATATTCACGAGAATCCACGCACACGGTGTTTTTGACGGTATTTTGAAATATTTCTATTAAAATTGGCTAATTGAAATAATAAATATGTATTATTAAAAATAAAAATTAATGATGATAAATGATAGAAATCACCAACGATGTACTCGTCTACAGGAATATTTTTATTAGATTGCACATATGACGTAATAAATGCTCGACGTCATATCCGTACGGATAATATAGTCACACACAGTATGGCGAACCAGTGTCAACTAACAACAATCTCGCAAGACACAATAAAAATAAAAATGATAAAATAAAAAATGATAAAATAAAAAAAAAATGATTGATAAACATTTATCGGCCAAAAATTATTAGGAAACACAGTTTAAAAATAACCCACAATCGAATTTGTATAAAATTAAATTGTCATTATAAATGTCACGGTTAGTCACAGTCTTTTCGACCCTTTTTGTATAAGTAACGAACTTTTAACTCTTCTGTTTTACAGACATCAGATCGTATGAAGTTAGGGTTTGTAGTTCGTTACCTTATTAGAAGGTTACTTGGTCGGGTTAGGTTAATATTTTGTATTTTTGAAACAATGAACAAAATTCAAAAAAACTCGGTTTTTAAGACAGTGTAGCGTGTGCTCTAGGGCTAGATACAATAATATTTTTAAAACGGATAATTGAATATTCTAACATATCGGTGCGCGTGTACCTTATGTAATTTAGCACATCAAAACGGTGCGTGGCGTATTTTTATAATTTTAGTGTACAAAGACATAAAATGGCCATAAAAGTGGGTATATTACTACGTTTTATTTTCCTATAGTTTTAATACTACGTGCCCGGGTATTCAATTGAACAACTACCATACAAGCGCGCGCGTCTTGTGTGTGCTAATAAAGCACGTTTTAATAGTGTTTTAGCCAATATCGTCGCATAGCTACTAAAAATACACGACCTATATTATATTGTATTATTACAACATTGCATTCATACAGTATATTATTTTACGTACATAAAAATCGCATGTAAAAAATTATTATTTCGGTAACATTTATTATAATAAACAAAAATGTATAGAAAATATACATTACTCGAAAAAAGAAAAAAGAAGAGTTAGTACTAATGGGCACACTAATATTTTAGGCAAAAAGTTAGGAAGGTAACTGGTAAGATACACACTGATAATAGTTCATATCTGTTGACATGGATAATTCATTGCAAAAAAAAAAATATATTCTGAGTCGAGTTCGATTCTACATGATTTGAAAGACCGTTATATTTACGGTTTTCGTTCGAATTTGATATTTAAACCAATATGAAAAATAGACTTTCTTGGATAGTGAGGTCAGCCACATTTACAAATAATTTAATTTATACCTGTAAACTGCGATAAACCATTGTTGGCGAAAAAACAATTCTGAGTAGAGTTCAGTTAATAGTGATGCTTTGTCAACAATATATATATGTCGTATTATGGTAGAATAATTAATCAGGCATGATATAATAATATTTGTTTAATATTATACCTATTTCCTCGTTTTTTCTACAATTTTCCAATTTTTTTCCTGGATTTAAAAAATTTCTGGGAAAAATTAAGAAAATCGAAAAATGGCATCTTTAACGTATCTTTCCAGTCACATTTTATTTTTAAAAAATTGGATTCATTATAAATTAGAACAAAAATTTCTGAAAGAAAAGTTGTCCATAGAAAAAAAAAATAAACATCTTTTAAAACCATAAGCTTCTTTGCTCCACTGAGATTCTAAAAGAAATGGAACTGGAGGCATGTACGACCAACTATTATTAATGGAGAGTAGTTAGGAAGATGCGATACATAAATTTATTTATTTTGTACCTGTAGCAAACGACAAACTATTGATAACGGAAAATGAAGCGAAGTTTGGTTATACGTGTTTGAAATACCGTAATATTTACGATTTTTATTGAAATTCGATTTTAAAACTTATAAAAAATCAAAAAAAAAAAATATAAAATCAAACTAAAATGTTTATTGATTAACTTATAATGAACATCCTGTAAAGTTTTCAAGCATTTCTGTTTAGTCAAAATATTTCATCCTTATAATAGATATCAAATAAAAACTGTGTAAGAACTTGCAAAATTAAAATGTCTATAAATAGCTCAAAACATGTTTAATATTTTTAATAAACATTTTTTTTAATTATATAATAAGGCAAATATAAGTTTTCTTATCAAGATGTAAAGTAAATAACAAACTTTCTATTTTATGTTTCAGTTTTGCTCAATTTTTGTAAAAACTACTTAGAAAATCGAAAAATGGTTCACTTTTGTGGATCAAGTAGATGCAAAGTTTAACAAAAAAATTCTACTTCATATTTTTCGATTTATGAATTTTTTTTGGAAGTTAAAAATTATAAACGGATATGATTTACCATAAATATTTGTTGTTTATCAGAAATAAGCGATAGAAATTGCTCAATTGTAAAATTGTATAGCTGCTTGTTTTTAGATGTTCTTTAAATTCTACTAAATCTAAAAAAAATTAATATATTCTGAAATGATAAGTGTACCCATTTAAATGGAACACCCTCTACAATATGATATGCATGCAAACAAAATTTAATTTTTTAAAATCTTTTTAGAGTCTTTAAAAAAAGTATTTACGAATAGAATAATACAACTTATAAAAGACTGCAAGTACTAAAATTACAAACTGCTGCAGTACAGAGTTACACTTTCAACATTCAGTAGATATATATATATAATTTTTTTTTTTTAGAATTCATAGGATACCTGTTTTATATAATATATAAAATATACACGGATATACATAATAAATTTACCAAAGTAAAAGTTCCTTTCGATATTTTAAATGTGAACTATTTTTTTTTTTTATTTTTTTACGGAGCTTATCAAACAATCTTTACCGTGTAAAGTATAATTGCCTAAAAACTAAACGACAAAATAAAAGGTAGAAGCAAATTATAACTCTGCCGCCTTATCTTAAAGCCGGACTTTATTTATAGTAATAAAAAAATAAAAAAGTGATTTTTTTTTTACCGTGATTAATGCGTTGAATTAAAGAGATTCGCTGACCGTTATCGCGTTTGGCCTGCGCAGTCGTGCAGAGGTGAAGATTTTGTATACAACCGCGTAAATAATAAAAAATAAAAATAATACAAATACAAATCTCGATAAAAAAAACCTCGACTCTGTTGACTGCTTGAAAAATACACGAAATAAAATGACGTCAATTTTTTTTCAACTTTTGAAGCCTTTGTTATTGAAAACATATTCTATTCATATTCCCAACATAAATTTTACGTTTGTTTTTTAAAAAACAATATCATTTATAATACCATGTAAGAGTTGATACTAGTGATCTTTGTACCCGACACACGCGCGTACCTCTTTTGCCTATACACTACGCCGCCTCGACAAATATTTTATTCGATTGTTTTACTCAACGCCTTTTTTTTTAATACTCGAGGATAGCGAAGGATCTATTAGTTTTACTATGATGTGTGCTACTTTTTTTGTTCCTGTGTATAAACAACTTTTCTAAAAGATCATGTTCCGATATAAGGAGTGTAGTACCTATTTTTAAAAGTAATTTTCTCTGGTCGGTACATTAAAGAAGTCATTTTTTGATTTTCTAAAAGGTTTCTAAAATAATTGGGAAAAACCAGAAAAAAAAAATTATAGATAAAACAGCGTATATTTACGGTGGGATGCGGCGTTACCAATTTTATTACTTTTAATGTTTGTGACTTGTGTTCTCAAGGAAGGTACTCTGTGGATTATATTGTTAGAATAAACAGAAACGCTTGAAGATTCGTACTACGAATTTTTAAAAAAAAAAAAATCAAAAATTTTGCACGAGAAACGCTGCTGGGATATTTATTCAAAAACTAGGTTTTCATTATTTGGTAAAAAAAAAAAAAAAATTGTATTTCCGTATTATAACCTAACCTAACATACATAAAAACATTCATTTTCACGGGCGTTCATTTTTCTCACTGTGAAGAGGGGTGAATGAGTGTCAAAATAGCAAATGTTATTTCTTAACGTATACATGTACCCTATATACCATGCGTCACCGACCGGAATGTACGAGTAAAATTATATTAAAAATATTTTTCATTCCAAAACTGTCCACGGGAAACGCCGAGTAAATAGTCATATGAGTATATCAAATCGAACGAGGAATAACTATAGTATGCAATACAAACCCAATAATCTTCTTAATAATAGAAGTTTTAAATAATAGAGTTTTTTGAAATTTGAATTTTTTTTTGTTGGATAAGATATTATTAGTAATTAATTACTTTATAAAGTAAATGAATTATTAGTCGAATGCAGAAGGAATTTTAAATGGATGTGCTATCACCTAGATTTAAGGGGCAATTTGTAATTTATCGATTCAAATTTTTTTTCTTTATTAACTCAAAAATGTCATAACTATTATTTATAATCTTATCAAGAAATTAACAAAAATATTTCTTTTTTAGTGCTGTCAAAAACTATGTGGGTTAGTAAAGAACCCGAATTATCCATAAAAACAAAGAAACTTTGCACTTTGCATAGGTGGTTATATTTTTTTAATATCAATTTTAATAAAAATTAGTTATTTGAGTTTGAATAACTTAAAGTTATTAGATTTTTAAGCAAAAATTACTTTTTTGGTATTTTTGTACTAAAAAATAAAATAAAATTTAAGTTAAGTTCTTTATTCGTATATCTGTAGCCTGGATAGTTTTTACAGTAGAATTGCAGATGGTAGTTCTCTTTAACGCGGCAAATAGACCTGGAGTTATAGAACTGTTTTTTTTTCTGGATTTCTACAATAGAAAACTAATAAACTGAATATTTATATTAATCCGTGATGTAATAGTGCATTATATTGTGATTCTACAAGAACGATAACGTAAAGATAATATGCAATTTTAATATATACCAATATTATAATATATATCTATGTCTCCCGGAAACCTTACGTACCATACGACACGTGCTTATTTTTCTCGTCGGAAATGTGTTGAATCGGCAAAAAAAATTGGACAAAACCCCGAAATCATACACTTCATAATATTATGAATAATCCTGGTTGCATAACATTCGAGTTCACTATACACGTAAAATATAGTTGAAAGGTTCGAAAATAACGATCTCCGTATTATATTCGTTTTTGATACTATAAACAAGTGATCCGTTGAATATGTTGGATATTATTAATTTTATTTCAGTTTTGTTTTTCTTTTTGAATCGTTATCAGGTCGTTTGTTTTAAAGGGATTTATTTTAACGCTATTTTCAAAAGTAGACTCACAATCATTATAAATTATAAAAGTATTTACGTTGATTTTTTACATAACCAATCCCTTCCAAATTAAATACAGATTAAATACAGACGTTGGTAACCATAGCAAACACTACTGAAATACAATGTATGGGTTAGAACAGTTTACATTTTTGAAAGAAAGTATAGGAAAAGATTTTTTTTTTTTTGTCATCTAAAGTTTTATATGAAATTCATTACAAAAAAGTAACAAAAATCAAATCCCTGATATACATAACATAAGAAACATGGTTATGCTAAACTTTGTGATGTACATTTTGAGGATCGGACGAAATTCGCTATTCAATGTAGTAATGTACTACATTTCTCAAAAAACATGAAATTTTTTTTTTATATTTCCAATGCATCGACTTCGTGTGGTAAATTTTACGAATAAAGTAGTTAACGAGTACAGAGATAAACGGCAAATTAGTTGAATTCTGCATGAATTTGCATGTTTTCCCAAAAATAGAAAATCTATAAGATTTTTTAAAAAAATACCCAGCGTTATTACATATTACGGAGTGGTTATTAACTGAGACGTGGGAGAATTTAAAATTTGCCACCCTACGTTTGATAAGAATAAAGAGAAAAAATGATTTCACCCCGAAAAATTGGGATTGAAAAAAAATAACGTTAACATAATATTTTTAAAACTGCTTGTTCTTAAATCGTCTTGGTGAAAAATTAAAATTATGTTAACATTTTTCGAGAAAATTACTATCTAACGTTTAGTTGATCACCCCGTATATATCTTATGCTCGGGGATTAATGTGAGGAGGGCGAAAGAGGACGAAGTCCTCCCTCTTATTTACAGTAACATTATCGGTCTCCCAATAGTATAAGTCTTTAAAGTTCTGGGAGGAGGTTTTAATTACTGTCATTGAAACATATTTAATGCAATTTTAAAAAGTCGAATCAGCTAAATTAAAAAATAATTTTTTAATACTTTAGATATACGTAATCAGACACTGATTTACATTATTTTTACTGAACAAGCTTATACTTACGATAACATTTATGTGAGGTTCGCTTTTTTATTAAAACTCTATAGTATAACATTTTTATGAACACGTATTTGGGATAGAAAAACGTTTTGGAAACCGTGTCTCCGTAATGGGTTTACTGAAACTTTAGTCTGGTGTAGCTAGTTCTCGGGAACGCCCCTCAATTTACGGTAAATATAATCATCCTTTCGAGTATTTCCTACTATACCCACCGCTTACACTTAATATAGTACGACAACGTGCAGTCGGTTTTAAACACGATTATTTTAATCACGCGGTTCGCATTCAGTTACGCGTTTAAACATTGTTTTTCGATAAATCCGCAGAATTTGAGGTAGGGAAAATGTTGTCCACGCGTGGCGACGACGACGACGACTACAAGAGATCCTAAAAAAATACCCGTCGTTCGAATTTATTAAAAAAAACCTTTTCCTTCCTACTCCAATTCCTTCCCTTCTTCCAATCACCATCCGGATATTTTTCGAGCGACCGGCAAGCTGCAATAAATTGATTTCTTGTTTTGTTTTAACGTCCCACGCGAAAAATAAACGATCGTCAAATGGATCACACAACAATGCAAACCGAATATACAAACAGTCGCGACTGCGTCGCGCGGCCGAATATAAATTGAAATTCTCTTATGAATAATGCAACGAGGCAATGGACATTTCGAATGTTTTTATGCTTTTGACTTTATTCCAGATGATAAACTGTAATCATTTTACGGCGAGGGGTTTTTTTTTTTTTTTTTTTACACTTACACCGCCGATGGCGACTGTCACGTTGAGGAAAGTTTTGCTTTATAAAAACCGTTATTATTTTCACAGACGAAGGAATTTCCACACGTGCCTTTATCACGATCAGGACGTCTGTAGAAATTTGGCGTCCTTAGCTTCCATCGCATTATTGTTCGTTCCCTCCCCTCCCCCATTTAAAATTATTTCGAGATATTCTAGTGGTTTTATCCTACTTTACGATATATAGTACATTCTGTCGTGGGTTTTTTCCGGTAAATTTAACTACCGCTCTTTTCGCCATCTCGGTTTTGTATTATTATCATAATTATAGTTTTATTTTTTTTTCTTTACAAAATTTGTTAATTCGTTTACATATTTTTTTCGAGTACAAACACACAGCGCT
The DNA here is from genome assembly GCA_902439185.1 of Cinara cedri. Lineage (NCBI taxonomy): Eukaryota > Metazoa > Arthropoda > Insecta > Hemiptera > Aphididae > Cinara > Cinara cedri. Next base: position 777,642 of record CABPRJ010002395.1, read on the forward strand.
CGAGTCAAAATTCCCATCCAATTATCTGTGAATATAACACAATTACCATCTTAATCTGCGTTTTAAATCGATTATCGAGTCATTTTAATTCGCCTGGTTAAAAATATTTTAAATTATAAAAATTCGCAGTAATATCCGTAGACAAAAAAATAAAAATGTATATTTCTTCACAGATTATGTGTTATAAAATTAATACTCCGAAACAATATAATTCTTGCGACTACAAAATTCGATTTTTTTTTTTTTAATTTTTAGATTTGAAAATATATTAACAAAATGTAACTTTAGACTGAAGAGCATGTAAGTTTGGACATTTTTTTTTTCACTGATTATGTCAGTTCAATAACGCTAATCATTTTTTTAAAATTAAGTTGTTTTAGATTCTGAGCGCAGCGAAGAATGTATTGGTTTTACTATGATGTTACCATATTTTTCTTTCCGTAAACACATTTTCATTAGAAATCATACTCATAATGTAAAGTGTATCATCTAATTTTTCTCTATTCAAAATTATAAATCGAACGTAGGTTAAATATCACCCATGGGTTGAAAGAAATCGAATTTTCAACACCGAAGTATATTTTAAATTTAAATTTTTTTGCATAGATTTTTATTTGAAAATCAAAATAAATAGGTTGTTGTTTAATTTCCGAAAATAAGAAAAAGAAAAAAAATGATGGTGTAAAATTGAAGAGCTGATTGAATATTTAATCGTCAAAAGAAAAAATAGTTAATGCTTACGATATATTACAATAGTAGGTCTGATTAAAACCAGAAAATACAATTAACGTTAATTAGCGAGGTTACCGATTGGTAACACCCTGCAGGTGATAAAATTTTTAATATGTGTATATAATATAGTATTTCGTTTCATTATAATGTATGTTAATTCCAAATAACATCTATCAATTATCAATCTAATAAATGTACGACCTATAGACTAAAAAGGTCAAAAAATTGAATGCTTTAATATTAGAGAACTTGTAAAATTTTAAAACTATTATTTTAATTGTATTGATCATCTTAAAAGCAAATCCATTAGACAACCAGATAACAATATAGAAGAAATTAATATTTCAATTTTTTTGAACAAAACATTTTTTTATGGGGGTAGGGATCTTATTGGTCAGCGAGGGAGAAAAATGTTGATTTAAATTTTTTGAAAGTAAATAAAAAATACTAATTGTTTACGTAAAAATGTTAATGTCAAAATATGTTATTTGAACGCGAATATAATTTGCAAAATTAAAATACTTTATAATACAATAGGATACGTTTAATATTCATTGTTATAATCTGTAACTGTATAGTTGTCCAAAACTTTATTAAAACGGATAAAATTCAACAGCGTTAATTGTAAAAAAAAAAAAAAACTAAAATAAAAACGTCATAATGTTAACAGCTAGAAAATCCTTTAGTTCGAAAAATTAAGAACTTTTCGAAAATATACACGAAAAAAAAAAATTTTTGTTAAACTATCTGCAACACACTTCGGATGCATTATTATTTAAAGCGCATAACGATGCGCTCGTTTCGTTCACATTCGCACGCCACCACCACCGCATCAAAATTTACCAATCGACAAAAATATACAATAATATATTATTCATTATTATACTATCACGTTGTTATTATCATCTGACGTCTGGTGCGCAGGTGCGTATATTATTCGCGTGGTATTTTTTTCACCCCTCGATTTTTGCAGACGTGAGAATTTGTCAATAAAAAAAAAAAAAAAAAAAATTATATATATATATAAACAGCAATAAATCAACCGGAGTCTCCCGGTTATGTTGAATAATATTTTTTTTTCACATACATGAAATTTTTATTTCACATGCTCTATACACCGAACAGGTGCGCGGCAATCAAATAGATGATGCGTTGAATATTTCAACACCGACCGCTTGTCAAGACGCTGAAACCGTTGCTGTACCTCCGGCCTCCGCAGCCGCCACCATCATCTCCTCAGCCGCCGCCGTTGTCGTCTCCTGCATTCTCCGTCGCCGCTCTTATGTTGTGGCGGCTACGACGGTGTCTGGCGACCGCGGGGTTATAAATATGAAAGCTCCCGAGCTCTTTCCTTCCTTCCTTCCTTTTTTTCTTCTCCTCTTTTTTTCGGTCACGGTGCGAGATTATTTACGCGTATACGAAAAGATAAAAATATGAGGCGGAAAAAAAAAAATACCCGTATAGACGAAACGCCGTCGTCGTTGTCGTGTAGCGCGCGGCGCGCATTAAGTGTACCGCAACGACGATAGGGGGAAAGTCGGTATGGGTACGGAAAAAGGCGAGAGCTAGCAAAGAAGCGTTTTTTTTTTCTTTTTTATTTCTTTTTTGCGTCTGGCGATGAGGTAAAAATTCAACTAGCCTCGGGGTTGTCTCATATATACGGTAATGTAGGTATATTACTTTCTTTATCAACATTCTTCTTCTCCTCACCTTGACCGTTGTCGCTTGCAATATTATAATGATAAACGGTAATCTTATCTTCTATGAAAAACGAGCATCATTCAAATACTATTTATTTCGTATCAGTAGCTTTCGAGTTATCAACGGATCGGCACGAGTGTTGTGCTGATTTTGGATTTCCAAAATCAACGAATAATTTTAAATAACAATCTCGTCATTCTAAACTCGTTATTTTATTAAGTAAAGAATAAGAAAAAAAACAAAAACGGAGATTTATTGAAGTTTCGACGTGACCTATGTTTTTGACAACTAAGCAATCCTGTATTTTTGAATATCATTCCATTTTTTCGATTAAATTTAGGTCAGTTCAATGTTCTTATTATCTTTGAGATGAACACTGCCGAAAACTAGCGTAATAAATTGAATATTATCAACTATTATCAATAGTTTACCTTTCCAACGGCCGTGATTACTGTGCCCCCTAATTAAATAAAACAGGGATAGAAAAATCACTAGCATACTGGCGTGTAGTGTACGGACGTGTATTTTCACTACTGTAGCAGTGTCTTTTATATTCGACGTGAAATCTTAAGTACAAAAACGTGTGGTAAACGATACGGCCATTGGAACATTTTTTTTCTCCCGTCAAATAACTATAGAGTTCGAACCCGTGATATTTTTTCACGGGTGTGCCACGTTACATGTATAATAAAAATAGAATTATTATCACTATCGTTAGTTCATAAATCACGTTAAATGATGCAAGTATCAACTGGTGTACTTACGCATATTATACAAGATCAAACATATTTTCAGATCAAACAATAGCTGGAGATCGTGTGGTTAAATAAATGTTAAGCGAATTGTTTCCGTATTCTATTAATTATGGCGCAAAAAATTATTCATTTTGTAAGTGTCTATTAAATTCACAAAACAAACTAAATAGTTAAATCGGGGTTAAATACGTTTGCTGTGAGCACCAATCACATTGTCAGCCGATTAAAATTCAGTAGTGTATTAACTAGCTCATAGACATTTTTTTAAATAGTTAAATCCGTTTTTCTAATTCTCCGATAATTTGTCCGATATTTCAAGACATTGAACTATTTGTAATACTTTGACGAACAATTAGTTCAAATATCACTAAATAATCCCAAGTATTAGATCAAATATAATTCAATTAAATGAAATGAAACCCGTACACGACTTTAAAAAAATATTATTATTTTGATATAATAACTACGGTATCTTGTAAATGCGATTGAGTCAACTATTTAGTTTATTTTGTGCGCAGTAAAATGAATGGCAATGCTGATTGCTGACTATCCTATCGACAGATTGTTGTCCAATATTTTGATCAAAAGAGAAACGGGATGCCCTTTTGATTCTTAAACATTCGACTTTTAGTCGGTATATGTACGCGTTCTTGTATAACCAAATGTTAGTCGCAAAACCGATCAAACTGTCAGCCATATTAAAAAGTCTTTAGTATCTATTATTTCTTCATCTCCTATGACGGCCCATTCAAATAATACGATAGGTGAAATCTGATCATATTTGTTTAATGTTCGTGAATTTGTATACAAAGAATCCTACAGTGTTATCTGAATGCTAATAACTCTGTAAATATTTTAATTTTTTTTTTTTTTTCAATCGAGTTTTGTCTCAATTTGTAAAATATATTATTTTAAAGTTTGGAATATACCATGCATTCATATCCGATCAATAGTTTTTTAGTAACAGCCGTTTTAACATGCTGACTCTAGAGAAAGTTATGGAAAACGAGATTATCGTATTACGTGATAGCAAATCATACTAGTGTTTCAAGGTAAGAAATGTTGACACTGAAGCGGCTATAACTAAAAAATTATTGACTGGATATGAATATATCCGTATATAATACCATTTTCTCTCCCAAGAAAATACAAAATACCTAATACGGGGAAATATCTACGCACTCTACGCTTAGATCTCCCAAAGTTACTTAATGAAAAACACTGAAAACAAACTAAAAATTAATTTGTTGAGGAAAATATTTCGCAAAATGTGAAAAACGCACATAAAAAAAATCAATTTTTTTTGAAAATGAATATCACCCAAAAACTAAAACGCTTAAGATATCTTGGAGATTTATACTTTTATTCCCAGAAATTAAAACGCTAAAACATAATCAATGTTTGAGAAAAATATAATCTACCAAAAGTTAAATACAGGAAACTTTCCTAACATGGAAATATAGAAAAATTTCAATAAAAAACGTATTCGCATGCGCGTACCTACAGTAGGTAGACAAAAACAGATAAATACACAAAAAAAAAAAACGATTATATTTCCTTAATATCATGCTCTAAATCAAACAATCACAACTCTGTGTACATAGAATGAAATACGTAATTGTATATAATGCACATACACAAGTACAAAAACAAAAAAAATCAAAACTGTGTAGAAAATACACAAAAAACACAAAACATGAAAAACTGGAAGGAACACACACAATCGGAAAAAGAAGGTCTGCGTGCGCAGATAAACAAATTGCATTGGGAACCACTGTCCTATATCCCTTTAACAAGGATATCGCTCAAACACAAACTGGAGTAACCAAAAGACTATGAACTAACCGGTATCAGTTCGATACTTCAGAGTTGATTTGGACTACTTAATTATTACTACTGTACTATTGGACTACTTTATTCTCAAAGACTACAAAGTCAGATTGGTTTAAGATCGGACTCAAAATAAAAGAGAAAAAATTTAAGCAACTTAAAAACAAAACGAGAGTACACACTAAGGCGTATGAGGCAGAAAACCCAAATAAACACAAAAATTCATTAAATAAACTTTATTAAAACTGAAGAACATAGTCCTCGTCGTCACCGCACGGACTCTTCTCTTCCTTCTCGCTTTCTGCTGCTTTTATAAACGTACAATATTAATAATTTACCTTCCTTCTTAAATATTATCAAGACACTATTCATTATTACAATTTCATATTAATGACAAACAGTATAATCGTTGCGCAATGTGTCATTGACACTCTGCATATTCAACAGAATATATGACACATTTAAATTTGTAGAAAAATACATTTTAAAAAATAAAAAAAAGTTATTTTTTCAGTAATTTAGTGATGGAATTAAAAAATTAATTTTTCTCTACATTTATATCCTCCTCCCCCCTCCCTTTTAATATAAAAACCAATTCACAAAAAAATTAATACAAGTAAATGAATTTACAGAGTTATTAGCATTCGGATAACACTATAGGGTACATAGTAGACAATCATTAAATTTTATAGAATTTTATAACATTTTCCCTCACACCAATTTTTTTTTTTTATCAAACTACTTTTAGAATCATTCCTGAGAAATAATCTACTAGAAATCTACTCCCAAAACTATCATATTGAGCTGAAATAAAAATATGTTTTTTAGAGTCAAAATGCGCATAATATTATTATTTTTTGTGATATCGTCGTTACATTACAATCATAACGTTAATGTATTCAAATAATAAGTAGACTAAAGAACATGCAAATACTCAATATAAATATAATATCAGCTATACCATAATAACAATACGCGAACAAATAAAATAAATAATAAACACGGTGTTTCTTTGACATCGCATTAAATCGCTGTAAATAGGATCAAAAATATGATAAATAACGTAAGAACGTAAGAATCCCAACATTATCATATGCGTATTATATTCTAACGTATAAACATTTTTAAATTCATATAAATACAAAGGCACGAACAAAATATTACAAAATACATTTCAAAGAGATTTTGAAAATAACAAATTTAAGCAGGTTATTGTTATATAATAAGGAAATGTACTGTAATACGCGATTTTTACGACTTTGCTCCTCTACCAGAAAACTTTATCAGAAATTCAAGTGTGAAATCTTCTCTAAAAGAAAATTTTATCTCGTTAGCACATTGGGAAGATCTCTTTTTATTATCCTTAAATTTCCTCGATAATAGAGAAAAACTAAGAAAAAACGCATAGGTAGGAAAAATGGAGAAATTTACGAAATTAACAGTTCCATAAATTTCCAGTTTGTTTTTGTTGTAAATTGACTTGAAAATTTCCTGTGTAATTATATTAGCCTTTACTAGATGTAAGTTTTCAAAATATTTTGGAAATGAATGAGATTTTTATAAGCATTTCAAATGATCGAGTTTTATAGCTTTTTATAGAGATTTCCTAGAAAATAAAAATTCGTAAGTACAACGGCGAAACGTGGGAAAATAATATAATTGTTTAACGATAATAAACCTGGTAAAACTTTTTTTTATACAGAATTATTCATTTATCATTAAATCAAAAACAAAATTTATTTGTCTATACAGCGTAATTTTTAATTTATAATAAACGATACAGTGATTTTATTAAAAGATTGTGAAGTAAATATGATTTCGTTTTTTTTTTTTTTTTTTATTTGGTCCAAATAAGTGGAAAAGAGTAACAAATTGTGTGTCTATATTTGTATGACAAACTTCCCCTACTTCTCCGATCTTAATTTCAAAGTTTTACATTTACGGTATATTTCATATAGAATTATACCTGGCATTACAGCATTAAAAATAAAAAATGTTTTGAAAAATATTTCACACTCGAATATATGTTTTAATGAGGTATATAGTGTTAAATATATTTTCCAAATAAAACTTAAGCGATTTCACAAACATCGAAAAGAAAAAAATGGGAAATCAAATTCACTAAGAAATCCTCCCAATAAATTACTGAATCATCATAAAATAGTCACTCTATATAGACGAATATCATTCTGTTTTTGGTTCACTATACACGATATTTGAGTGTATTATAATTTCGTTGAAAATAGGTAGGTAAGAAAAACATAATATTCAGTTTATCGAGTAAAAGACAAAAGCAGTTTAAAATTTGAATCACGTGCGTCAAACGCTATAACGATATTATAATAACAAAAAATATTGTTATTGCGCATAATTTTTATTGGACTAAAGGTGAATATTACCTAAATAAATTTAACGTCCCCGTAACAAAATACCGACTAAAAAAATCGTTGAAAAATATTGTATTATGGCAATAAAATTAAAAAAATACCAGACGTACTATGTACCGCTAGTTCTTTTAAGTGGGTAGTTAGGAAAGCAGAATGTATAGGGTAATTTAGTTTGTACACTGCATAAATCATTGCAAACGAATGTGAGCAGACTACGGAGTAGTAATACGTAATAGTCATGTTTTTCCTTTTGTTGCCAAGGAACTTATAAATCAACAAAAAACCAAAAAAAGATTTAGAAGGTGAACTGAAAAAAATTTCGATAAATGTTTCAAATAAAATACAACCGTCTGAAAATTCCGTATCATTTTAAAATACTGTGTGGTGTGGACAAAGCGTAGACTTTTACCCAGCAAAAAAGTTGTTTACAAAAAAACACACATGGGTATTGTTTGGATAAAGTATCGAGTATTTCGAAAATGTTTTCAAATGAATTACCTTAGACTGCAACAGTAACAAAGAAGCCATTAAATTAACTAAAAGCTATGTTTTTTTGTCTCAGAAAACAATTTTTCAATTATTAAAAATTATTGAATTATTTCATATCCGAACCTTGAAAAATGTAGATTTTCAGCCCGGGAATTCGAAAAAATTGTATTAATTATCGGTAGTCTGTTTAAAATTTAAAAAAAAAACCAACAGCAAATGACAATACATTGGTTTTATTATTACGTATAAAAAAATATCACTACCCTAAATCGATTTTTGATTGTAATTATTTATCATTGGCCATTCAGTATACATTATGTTTAGTACACACTACCTTACAATGTGTATTCCACATAACTTTTCAACTCCTATCCTATAACGTCAGTATACCCACGGTGCGAAGTATGTTCGGCTTTTTGATGTTATGTCTTTGGTTGTTAACTTTCAAAACATTTATTTAAATTTTTTACAAACATATTATTATTGTTAAATTTCCCAATAACGTCAATAGATTATTATCCCCAGATGGAATTCAAAAATGCCCCGGCGTTGTAGTTTATTAATAACAGTATTTCGTCGCATATTTCCATTTGAATATAATACCTACCCGAAATTTAATTAGGTGTCCGAAACCGCGGTAATATTTTAGTTTTATACCGAAATATCGTTTCGAAATAAATTATTGCGATGCACGGTCGTAATGCGTCGTTGGTTTGGGCGGTGTAACGTAGTGAACATTTTACATTAAATTCCACGATTTAAAATTTAATAATATTACGCGAACACTTTCACGTCGCTCGTTGTGTATTGTGTAACATTATGGGATAGTGCCGTGTACCGATTGTTACTATGTATAGGTGTACCCGAACAATGTTTTTTGGGAGGAAATGCGGTAATCGAATAGTAATCGCGTTAACGTAAGTAGTAACCTTTTATTTAAAATAATAATATATTGAAGTATACATATTCAGTTCACGGTTTCGTTATAGTATTTCCGGCCGAACCGCAATTATTACGCGATTGTATAAAGGTATAATATTAACTATACTCCTTTGCCCGCCACTCCTCCGTCCGCGGTACCTTTATCTACCCGCCGTTCCGGATTTTCAACCGTTAAAAATCATAAATTCACAGACGACTACTAATAAACAATAATTGTTATTTATATTATGTTATAGTGTACGATCTTGTCGGTCGTGTCGTCGTTCCGTTTGAGTACAATGTAACGTAAGTACATAGTAAGTAGTGAATGTTCCGTTTATAATAATATCAGCAACAAAAATTACGAACGTACCGATTGTGTATCGTATCTATTCTAATAAAACGAAATATTAATTATCGCCCGATACCTGCTAACGAAAAATACCCGTAGACCTATTGGCTGTATACCGTTGAATTTTAAATTGAATATAACTTGTTTTTTTTTTCAATTTAAAATCGATTTAAATATGGAAACGATATAAGACGATTATGATATTGATATAAATTATAATTTTATAAAAATGGCGATGATCGATTACAGCTTTAGACAACATTAAGGATCTTTGGTAAATATACCAATATATATATATACATACTGCAAAGTGCGCTTTAGGAGAGGAAACTTCTGAAATTGTCTAATGTAAAGCCGGCTTACGATAAGGAGATGCATTATCCCCAGTACTGTTCAATTTGGCCGCAGGAAAGGTAATACGAGACATGCAAGAGGAGAGAACGATAGAGTTAGTGAGGAAAATATACTTTTCATAAATGTAGACGACATCCTTATTTTAGAAATGTCTCGGGATGAAGTTGGTCTGAATTAAAATAGTATCAAAAGACTAATTAATACAAGCCATGATATGTTTTGTAATGTTTTTTTTTTTTTTTAATAATGGGTAAATAATTATAAAACAAAATATTTGGTTTTGTTCAAAAAAGCGGCCCCAATGAATAACCTCATGATGAATGGGTACTCATATTAACAAGTAAAATTTAAATACCTAGGAATAAATATTATTAATGAAAAAACAATATGCACCTCGAAAGTTTAAAATGAATGCAGACAATAAAAGCTATTACGTAATGAAAAGGATACTCTCGTCAATGTTACTATCACTATAAACAAAAATAAAGGTTATACATTATATACCTGCGTCTCAAATTGATGTATGTATGTGACATTTGGGCTAGTATAAAAGGTGACGAAGGAATGTTCAATTTTTTTAAAAAAAAAGAATTTTTTGAAAAAAATATTGACCAGTGATTCAAGAATTTTTGGGAGCTGGAAATATGACGAAATACAAAGCCTATTTAATAAACCAAATCGTTCCCAATCCTTTAGAAGCAAAATATTAAAATGAGCACACATCACGTGTGATTTGCGAAAGATGGTCTCATAAATAAAGTTACGATTGGAGTACCAAGTGGGAAAAACCGCCGGGGAGACTACACTAGAAAATGATCGACACGATGAATAAAGAAGTGATAAGTTTAATCTCAATTACATAGTCAACCTAACAACTGATAAAAATCAGTGGAAAGGAATTGGAAAAGTGGAAGAAGAAAAATATTTTATAACGATAAACAAAAGCAAACGGATTCTGAGCGAAATAGTAATAGTACTATAAAATTACGTTTTTCCAGTCAGAAATAAAAAAAAAAAGATCTGATACTGAAGACAAGAAGAGAAGGTAGAACACATAAAATTATTAAATTTATACCTATCACCAACGATGAACCATTGATAACGAAAAACGATTTAAATTTCGGTTATACACATATACATAATTAAAATAAAGTCCAGAGATATCTAAAAATCACTCCTCTAAATGAAGAAGGACATTGAAAATGTTACGAAAAACTGTTTAGTGCAGCATTTGACGGGACCAAGTTTTCACGGTGTATATGGAAAATAAATCTGAAAAAAGGAAAAATAGTACCAGGGTCTCATATGCAACATGGCCGCCTGACGGTCGAAAGCTATTCAACAGGTGTTCGATTTTTGGTATTTCCCCGTTTTCAGAAAAAGTAAAAAAAAATATCTAAAACTACTGCTCTCTGAAGAGATCGAAGGAGATTGAACATTTTACAAAAAAAATCTTTTATACAGCATTTGATGGAATCACATTTATTTATCGTTTATTTATGTAAACAATATTTATGGTAAAAATATAAGCCGTGCAAGTTCAGTAATGAAATCAGTATGCCGTAATTTTTACCTATTATTATGAAATCCACTTTGAATACCGAAGAACGACTTAATGGCGAAATATTAAAAGGAACAAATTTAGTATCTTGTTATTATTAGGTTGGAGCAATATTTGTGGTAGAAAACATCGTGTTAACATAATAAGGATTAAAATTGACATTAACATTGAAAGCGGTAACGTCGCAGTACGCTGTAAATATTTGCCAAGTTTATTTATAATTTCCTTTCGGGTTTTTCTCAATTATTTCGAAAACCCCTTTGGAAAACCAAAATTGACATTCCCGATTCACTAAGAAAAGAAAAATAAGAAAAAATACAGATTACAGAAAAATCATAAGGTCCCTCGCTACGCTTTGAATCTAAAAAATATTTGGTCGGTGAACTATTGATAATTTCGAAAAATTATGTACATAGATAAAGTAGGCAAGTGGAAAATCTGAATCCATATTAAGGATTGACATGCACAAATCAATAATTTGTACAAACCGTAAACATATTTTTCGATAAATAAAAAAAAAAAACAAAACGTGTCATATTTGTAAAACTAATAACTTTGTTCCTCGTCTTACTCTCAAAATCTAAAACATAATACCTATTATATTATTATAACTAGGTACTCGTATATTTTTGGCGAACTGTAGTATTGTTTATGCAGAAACGAATAAAATCTACGATAAACGCACGTGTGTATGTATGGTTTTTTATTTTAGTCTTTACGTGCGAGTAAAACTCCAAGGGAAATATAAAAACACGTCTGATATTACGCGATCGAGATGAGCGGTGTGCTAAAGTATATAGGACAATAATATAATAATATGCTTACATAAAAATAAACCGGAAATCGTTTTGTTCTCGAAAAACGGATATAGTATTTTGTAAACTTTTTCTTATATACCGAACGATATAAATACAACCTATCCGAAAGTTTATAATATGCACGCGAGCGTCATATATGAAAAGCTGGGTAGTGAAAAGTAACCGCATACTCATATAACAATGTAGTTTATTATCATATTTGCACGATGGCTTTTTACATTTTATTTTTTATTTGAGCAAAAACAAAAACCCTTTTAAAAATTGCATACGAAAATTCATGAGAATATTCGCCGTTAAACATTTAATAATATTAACGCATGTTGGATGAGTGGGGTAACAAGTTCTCAATTTAGCACAGATTTTAAGCTAACGACGCGACTGGAGACGTCGCGAAGCGGCGGTGCGTATTCGGATCACTTTGATCTAATATTAAAAAAAATAACTAAAGAAACCATTCGGATGGGAAACTCCTGACTTTTAATCAGGTAAATTGGTATGGAAGTATAAAATTGAGAGCATGTGACTATCCTTTGGTATGGAAAACGTATTAAATTCAGTGGAGATAAAAATTTAAAAAAATATACTATACTGATTAAGAGGGTCTTGGTGAAAACAGCGAGTTTCAAAATTGTATGTAAATAATTATTGTAAAACTGTAAAAGGGGAATATATTTTAAATAAGGGATATTTTAAACGAGAAATATTTCAAAGCACGGTGTGTATTATTTTGAGGGCACACAGTAAAAATTAGGATTGACATTTGTTTTACATTCTGAGTGCAGTGATGGGAATTTTAACGGATTAACTATGATGCAATTGTTTTGTAAGAGTTTTGAAATCAAAATTTTGATAAAAAATCGTAAATATTGCGGCCATTCAAAACACGAATAACCGAACTTCGCTCCGAATCGTTTTTCGTTAGAAATAGTTTCTCAATGATTATAGGTATAAATTAAATAACTTTATGTTCCCATTCTAACTTATTAGCTATATCCACCTACAAGTGAGGCCGCGCCCGTCTACAGTAACAGCACTATTTTAAATCTATCCCAATGGCGGATACGGGCAGTGACCCGGTTCGTTTCCACGTTGGCGACTCCCATTTTGCCGACGACATTTTATATTGTTAATACATACCAGTGACGTACGTTGCTTGAAGTACACCTACTAATGACGCCATCCCAATAAAGCTCATGTTAAAATCACTCGTCTTCGTTGTCGTTTTTGCAGGGATTACACTAGTTTTCTTAAATTGTCACTGTACTAAATTGAATTTCAAAATAAAATGTTTACTCAGATTTGTTTAGTGCGTTACATACACGTAATCTAAATTACAATAAAATGTCTGAAATTGTAACGTAAATACTATGCAATTTCACAGTGGCGTATACATAGCATTTGTTTTGTGATATAAAAATAAAAATATTCTTCGAGAAAGTTTTTTTTTAAATCTCGTATTTACGAAATTTTGTATTCATTATGTTTTAACAAAAAAGGACAACGAGAAAAATGGACATACATCAAACCCCCCTCCCCTCAGTGTATACGGCCCTGCATCTACATATTTCATATAGAATTTGTAAAAGAATGTGCAGCATGATCATAACCCCTCTGCCCCCTTGATTGGGGAGGCCACTGCGCAGAGGTTGTATTTTTTTGTCAATTTGGCGAACGGTCGTTTCGTATACTATACAAGGGCCGATGGGTATAACCTGCAATAACGCGGGATCGTTCTGTCGTCCGCACGCGTGCGCATGCATACGTACCTGTGATATAGTTATGTTTAAAAAATATAAAAAAAAAATAATAAAACAAATGTAAAATCGACTGCAATTTGTTTGGTCAGCGGACGGACGCCCGCTGCAAGCTCGTCGAAACACGTCGACGTTTTATTATACATTCAACACGTCGGTATAACGCTCTGTGGGTAGGTAGGTACGCGTGTGTCGAGCATGAATTTCTGTCTGACCGACGTTTGCGTACGTGCCGCCGAAAAATATTATCGAGGCGGACGGAATACGCAATAAGTCCGCGGCGGCAGCGGCGAATAACGTTACGGGAAACCACTTTGGCCGGGCCGGGCGAACGCGACGACGAACGAGGACGAGCGGTGAAAAAAACAGAATAAAAAATATAACATTATGTACGCGATGCATACATACAGAGCGATTCTTTTATCGCCGTCGTATAATATTCATAAGGTACTAGCGATTTTATCCGTTTAGGGGGTCGGGGGGGACGGGGGCGAAGATGGCAGTGAATATTCGACAATTTTACTCCGCGGTTCCGTAAATCGGCTATCTATGGATTTGCGACTGGGGAGGGGGGGAAAGGGGCGTAGTTTTGATCACTGATTCGCGAAAAACTATTCAACGGTGGTTTTAAACTGTTCGAACTGTTTCGGCGTATAAAATATGTATTACACGGGCTATTGCCCGGAAATATATTCAGATTTCGAACAAAAAAAGTCTACGGTATAATAAAATGGTAGTACTGTCAGTGGTGTAGCTAAGAATTTCAGTTGGAGAGAGGATCAGTTTTTAAAAGTTGTTAGTCATCAGTTATTAAATCGTGTAAAATAGACAGGTATGATCGTAGTGAGCGTGTCACGTTTTCGTTCAGTAACGCATTTTCTCCACACCTGGCCTACTACTATTATCGATAATGTTAATGTTTGGCCAATAAGAATGGGGAACTACGAAAATTGTCGAAGTAAATAAATATTTATGCGATGTTTATGTATCGAAAAATATTTTATTATGATTAAAAAATAAATGTAACTGTAAAACATGAAAGCAAGTCCCAATAATAACAGCGCACACAACATTCGCATGTTAAATTACTCGAATTGTATAAGCTCGTTTATATGCCGAGATAATAAATATTACTAAATTTATAATATCATCGTAAAATGTTTTATTGATTTTTTTTTAGTGTTGGGGGCGAAAGTGTCCTTTGCCCTTTATCCCGCTGCATGCTAATGCTTTCTAAAATCGTGAAAATATTTAGATCGTCAAATCGGTTCTACATAATGGCTGAAAAACCGTAGATCGAATCTACAACAGATCGTAATTAAGTTTATAAAATAACTGAATGCCGTGAATAGATCGAATCCGTTACAGAAAAGTTGACCAAAATAATACCGGAGTTTCCGGTAGGAAAATATTTGCAGCGAGATACGATATCACACAACACGCACATCACAGATAAACTAATACATTTTTCACTGTGCGTAGAATTTAAAAAAAAAAATTAAATATCACTCTGTATAGTATACGCACGAAACGGACGAGGCGAAATCGCACGTTTCTCTTTTTCGAACTTGAATGATAGTAAAAAAAAAATACACACACGCGCAAACGCGCTCACCTACAGATGAAAGACGGACAAATAAAGTCGAGAAAAACCGACGTGTGGAAGAGGACACGAGACGATGACAGAAAACAAAACCGCGACAACAACCGCAGCAATATAATAATAATATATAACGGCACTATTGAAAATGACAAGATAAATATTCGTCTTTTCGACGGGTTTGGCGTGAGCCGAATAACAATACGTATATTATCATACTCTCCTCTGTATTTTTTTATATTTATTTTCTTTCGGGGTGACAAACCGCCTATATACTACACGCGGTGGACCTCGTCTTCGTTTCGAGTTGAGTAATTTCCCGACCGTGAGAGGAATCTTCCAATATTCACTACCGAGGCGTTTGCGGTTAAGTACCTACAGCGGCGTGTGGCCGCGTGAGGGGGGTTATGGTCCACATCCATACCCCTCTCCCGTCGTATTTTTAACATAACATAACATTATTGCGAGTATTCGTTCAGTGATATTATCTTGAAATTTACAATCATATAATAATATTATACAATATGCATATGTATAACATGTTATGCATGTGTGTTATGAATAATTCGATAAAAATAATTTCAACCAAATCACGAGAAATCTGGATTTATTGATTAAATATCGGTTTTTATTGGATCCGGCTTTTAGATTTCCATTGTCGAGTTAGCTAAAGAAAATAGAATCTACAATTTAATTATCTATTTATTTATCATGATTATTATTTATTACATTCCATCTGATTAAACATCTGCGTAAACGACTCCACTATATTCTTATAACACTTCTTATATTATAACCCTTCAACCATATTAGTATGGAAGGTAAAAAATTAATTTTTTGATTTTCCGTGTAGCTATATTTTTAAATTAAGCCAAACGGAAAAACAAAAAAAAAAACTACGAAAATAATGCTGTTATTATTTTCAATTTTGCTTTCTTGTTGTAATTTAGTTAAAAATATTTTTAAGATATGATATTTGGAAAGGAAAATCAAATTTGTCTTTTCAAGACGCGGTCAAATTTTCAAAATATTTAAGCAATTTTTGAACTATTTATAGACATTTTAATTTTGCTAGTTTTTTACGTAATTTTTACACGGTAAGTACTCTGCTGATAAAGCTGTTAACCTAAAAAGAAATGTTTAACAACTCAACAGCAGGTTCATTATTAACCGTACTTTGTGTACAAAAAAAAAATTGTATTTAATATTTAATATTTTTTAAAAAAAAGAATTTTAATGTCAAATTTTTATGAAAATTGTAAATATTACGGCTTTCCAAAACTCGTTTAACAGAACTACGCTCAGAATCGTTTTTCATAAGCAACGGTAAATCGAAGCTTTTGTATATCAATTAAATAACTTGATGTAACCTACATTCCCAACTTTCCACCAACAACAGTGACCCATCCGTCGTGCGAAGTGTGTTCGTCATATTTTCCATGAACTAAGTTTAAGATGGTCAATCATTAAGTTTATATATCTGATATAATAATGGTTTTAACAAATAAATTATGGTACATGTATTGTGTTAGAATTTTAAAAAAAAACATTTAAAGTTTATGGCATTTTATTTCCTCTCAAATTCCCGGCTGGGCCGCTAGCGATGGTTTTTGGCATTTTGAGATTTCGCGCAAAATAGATAGCGCAATAGGATGACGATCAAACAAATAAAATAATATTCCATTCGGTATTCGAGACAACGGACGACCGAAACGTGGCATACTCACAAAATACGAGTCTCTTAGTTTTCTTTTCATTTCCTTTTGTTTTTTTTCTTTCTTGAACCCGAGCGCCGCTCGGGAACCTAATATGCTAGTTTTTGAAAGGACGTGTGTTTTTTCCTCTTAGTTCTCCTTCTGAAATACTTTTGGGACCGCGGAGCCACCACTGGAAAACTTTTACTCGGAAACTTTTCGGACGGGTAATCGACAACGGTATGGGTACGCCCGGCCAACAACCTCCTAATTTACAAATACGCGCTGTCATTTCTCACGGATTACTCACTAGTCTATAAGTATGCTTTGAACAGCGAGTAGAAGAAAATGTTGCAGACGAATTTTGAAATTCTAAAATACTTGTGAACTAGCAAAAATGAAATAAATTATAAAAAAAAACCGTAGTTTAGAAAATACACAAATACAATTTTAGTAAACTAGTTGAGTTTAGAAATTAAATTAAATTTTACTCAGGCTTTAAAACTAATCACAAATCGCATTTTTTTTTTTTTTTTTTTTTAGTTAGCAGCCGTGGGGCTGGTTTGTTGCAACTCTCCATTCTTCCCGATTTTCCGCTTTCCTCTTCATGTGTCTGTAGCCTGAGACGTCCACATCCCTCATTATTTGTTGGAAGTAGTCCAGAGGGGGTCTACCAACTAAATTCTTTCCTACTATCATTCCTTCCATAACTCTTTTCAATAGGCTGTTATGTCTTAGTATATGTCCTATTAATTTGGTTATTCTTTTCTTCAAACTTTTCATGAAACATCTTCGTTCTTTAGCTTTTGCGAATACCTCATATTTGACAAATTACGCGGTTTGACGATTTGTCAAATCGCATTCAACAATCAATTAATTAATCTAAAGGTTTTGAAGGGAATCAAATTAATGTTTTCATATAATTGGGAAAAACTAGAAAAACGAAAAATCGTAAAATTAACTAATAAATGTATAGCTTTACGTTTTTATTGTTATAAAGATGTACAGTTTCTGTTCTCTACCAGAAATAATGTTCCTATAGAAAACCTAAAATAAATAGAGTAAGAGAATTTTTTTTTTAAATTTTCCGTGCAATTTTCTTAAAAATTGAGTAAAACAAAAATAAAAAGGACTGTTACTGGGAACGGATGTGCCACTGTCGGGAAAATACGATATGTAATTCAATTTAACTTATATCCATAAGCAACGATAAACTATTTCTAACGAAAAACATTTCAGAGCGAAGCTCGGTTATACACGTTTTGATAGACGTGTAAGGTCTTCTTAATATTTACGATTTTCGTCAAATTTGGTATTAAAGTATGTATATGAAAAAAAAAAAGAAAAAAAAAGAAATACTACATCAAACTCAATTTGTTTTTTTTAGACATAATTTACGATTTATAATGAACCTGTTGTTAAATTTAAATCATTTTTATTTAGTCTCATAATTTTAAATGCAGAGTACCTAACAAATAAAATTTAAAGAAAAAGCTCGTAAAATTTTACCGTTTCTAGAAAAGTCAAGTATACATTTTTTATCAAAATGTGAAATTTCTACGAATATTTTAAACTGAATTACAACAACAAAAATAAAATTCAAAATAATCAAATCATTATTTTCATAAATTTCCCCGTAGTTTCTAAGTTTTCTTTTTTTCAGTTATGCTCAATTATTAAAAAACTACACAAAAAATTAAAAAACGACATTTTACCCACCGACTAGATTAAAAATTCAACAGCAACGCTTTTTTGTCGTTTTTTTATTGGAGCATTATTTCTGCTAGAAAGCACCGTGCGTAAAAATTTTAAATAATGATATCGTACGGAAATACAAAAAATGGTTTTCTTCGTCACTAACTAGAACTAAAATTTGACAAAAATGGTGAAATGCCATTTTTCGATCGAAACAAGATTTCTAGTAAAAAATACAATTTCCAAAAACCATGAAATTGTTACGCCTATTCGTTAATCTAAAGCTTAGAATGAACGGCGATTTTGACGGAAATAATAGTTTTATTATTTACAATTATTTCGATTCAGCTAAATATATTCATAGAGACTTGAAATTTTGACAGAACACATATATTTGTTTTTTTTTCTAGACGCGTTGAAAAATTTTAGCGATTTTTGAGCTATTTACTCGCATAGGCATTTTATGTTTACGAGATTTTTACATAGTTTTTATTCGGTAGGTATATTGTAGGTATCATTATAAGACTAAACAGAAATGCTTAAAAAGTTAACGGGCGGTTCATTATAAGTTCTAACTAGTGGTAAAAGAATAATAGATTATAATGTAGCCATATTTTTTATTGTGGTTTTAAATCAAATTTTGAAAAAAACCGTAAATAGCACATCCTTACTAACCATGTATAAACAAACTTCGTTCGGTATCGTTTTTCATTAGCATTGGTTTATCATTGCTCACAGATATAAATAAAATAACTTTATGCCTTCTACCTTCCCAGCTTCCCACTTACAACGGTTGCGCACCTATCAGAAATATCTGCTTTTTTTTTATTTTTCAATTCGGATTTTACGACAGTCTGGATATAGTCAGATTTCACTCCGGATCACGCGCATATTTTCTTCGTGTTTTTGAAACCGACTTTTTTTATCGTAGTAAGGCAATTGTTTTCTTCAACTACCGGTCGGCTTTGTTACATAATCGGATGAAATGTTAAGTTATATAACAAAAAAAATCGCTTTCTCTGATTGATACTTTTTTTTTTTTATTCACTTTCCATTTCTTTTCAATAAAATAATATTGATATATTGATAAGATTATCTTAGATATATACATAAAACCGATAAAAAAATAATATTATATTCCCACGTGGACTCGCTTTAAATATTTTTGTTTCCTCCCACGGATCCACACAATTTTCACATGTATTTGTTCTGTTGTACACGGTAATATACATATGTGAGTAGAATTCGGGTGCTGTATTGTCCGAAACGGATGACAAAACAAATACAAAATAAATGTCCGAATTACACAATGTACTGTATTTTTAAGCCATCATAGTTTATTCAAAACTATTTGAAATCATTAACCGTAGAAAATAACATAAACCCGGTAAAATTGTCTAAACTTCAGAAACTGACGTTTGCAAAAAAAAATTTAAGCCAAAGCTTTTAGTAGGTATACTATGACTGTCATGACGACACAATCGGCAAAATTAAAACAATCTTATAACAAGCGGTGTCGGGTCGAGTTGATGTTTAGGACAACAGTGGCCGACCCCGAATAGTTTGAATAAAGGCGAAGAAGAAATAGAAAAATATTAAGCGATTTCGTTTGATTTTAACAATTATAAGCAATTTCGGGTGAACTGATTTTGAAGTCGGTACCATGATAAAGTACTACTTTGATCGGTTATACGAGAGACATTGGATTATATATGTATACAACGGCATAGTATAATATTCTAATTACGCGACAAAAACGTCAATTTGCTCGTCACTGTTTTCTTATCGGCAATCGTATGATACGGTTTTTTCACGAATGTAGAATTCAAAATTAGTAACACCTGCAGTGAGATTGGGGTATATCTCGCATCAATGACCTGAAAATACAATAACTTCTTAACATCCACTCGACATTTTTTCAAAACTAATTTATAATGGTTTTTTTCAAGGTTAATGCTAATAACAAAATATAAGTAATAATATTAAGTTTGTAACAGAAATATCAAATGGTTTAATTTAACTTGCTCGATTTTTTTTGAAAATCTGATTCGATTACGGTGATAGATTCATCATCTCCTCCCGTTGAAGACTTCTGATTAGGACTACACTGTTCGCCGTATATTATATAAATTTATTTCAGTTAGGTTCAATTAATAATAAAAATTAATAATCAATTTGAACCTCCAAGTACGTATAAGAGGTATTATAATCGTATTATATATTTTTTTTTTATATATATATAGGTAGTTCGTTTAGCTTTCGACATGTGCAAATTCCGTGGAAAACTTTATTGATTATACCGTATTTTAATAATTTTTTTTTTTTTTTTTATCGATTACCATAACCGCAAATTGTATTTTTTCAATAGAATCATTAAAACATATTTTGCCCTATTCCAGGTATGTGCTAATATTCGTTTTACAATTATTTCACATTTTATGCATTGGCGTTTAATCATTTACCCTCGGGTGAAACTGATATTCAGATGAATATTCCGTAAACACGTAAAAAAAATAACCCTCTGGGGAGCAAAATATAATAGTAATATTAAAATATTATAAAGCGCTAGTGTTTTTTTTTTCCGTTGAAATACGACGAAATTACTTGAAATTATAAAATATTGTGTAACCGTATAGTTCTATATGGATACAAGCCAACGTTGAATATACAACGGGCTTGTTAAAAAAAAAAAAATAATATCTAAAATTGGTTCTTTCAGCTCGGGAGGTATCAAAATGTTTTTTTCAACACGAAAATGCACAAAAAATGCCCATAATATTATTTTTATAGGTATTTGCAGAAACGCGGCTGCGTAATTATAGTGGGGGATTTATCGTCTCCGGAGTATTTATTTTATTTTATTTTTTTTTTTTTTTTTTTTTTTTTTTACCTTACAAATAAGTAGGCAATATTGTAATTGCCTTTAGGTTCCGGCGCAGACCGCAATGTGTAATGTTCCAAAACAATAATTAAATTTCAGTTTTATTGTTAGGTAAATATTATTACATGTAAGTGATAAAATTGATTATGCAATATATTATATATACATATGATAACCACCCATACCCTTTTTTTTTCAAAAAAAAAATTTCAAGTTAACCGTAAGACCCACTATTTTCGATTCCGGTTTATTCGGATTTAGATTACCAAATCCAATCAAAACTGTGTATAGAAATATAATTTATTGTTTAAATATGGGACCTTCGGGAAATATCGAAGAACTATCGGGAACTGCACGCTTGAACAATGGACATTCCAGACTTTTTGGAATTTTTAAGATTTTTAAGATTCCCTTTGCCACCAATAACACCGGTTATCTTTACACAAATCATCCGTTTGTGTATCACTATAGGTACGCAGTGTAGGAATTAGAAATTGACGGTATTGCGGAAATCCAAAAACGGAAGTTGTATACGACCCATTTTGGCAGAATTTATACTTATAGCGCCGACAATAATTTATTACCAAAAAAGACATATACGGTAACTATATGAATATATCACGATTGTTTGACAAATGCAGTCAAATATGTGCAAACCGGAGACTGGATTTTTATTTAAAATAAATTTATAAATGTATTATAAATTAACTATGGAGTAGGTGCAGAAGTAAAAAGAATATTGGAAATGAAATAGTTTCAAAGTACGCAATGCTATTACGATTATCGAAAACGTATAAATAGACTAAAATATTTACAACTGAATACTTCGTGTCATCTAAAAAAAAAAAAAAATAAATAACATTAAAAATGTACTGGTGTTTTTATAAATTTATATTCCCGCAACAGTTTCATAATTTAAAAAAAAATCTTACCATAAATCCGGTGAAACTCATAGCAAAAACACACGCACGTGATGAGACTCTAAAAACAAGTTTTACCAGAGCTATAATATCATTTTGGAAATCAAAATTTGTACACGATAAAGAAGACAATTTCATTTGTAACGAAGTGTTTTTATTTTATTTTTATTTTTTTGAAAAATATGTTATGAAACGTAATATATAGTATATTTCAAACTCCCACGTGATTTTTATATGTTTTTAAAACGATTGTAAAGTTTTGTTAAGAACAAAAATTCAAAATTTAAAAAAGTTTCGTCCCAGATAATAGTATCCCCCTAGATATAACGTGAAAACGTCGTGTATTTATTTTTATCGTACTTTTTACATTCTTATTGATCAAGATCTTATTAGAGTTTCGTTCAAATTTCATGATAACACAATCAATTCCTTTGCACCGTGGGTGAGCCATTTTTAAGACGTGATGCGAAGTTGAAGGGATATGCTATTATGTATAGGGTAATATTTATATAATATCTGTACACAACGATAAATCATTACGAACCAAAAATCGATTAGGCAATAATCAGTGAAAATTCAAGTCTCCACGGTAGTTGTTAATTATAACAACAAGAAGACAAAAACGAAACTAACAGAAACCGTAGTTGGTGTATTTGTACGCGCCGCAATATTCCCATTTTTGCGATGATTCGATCCAGTTTTTCTTAATTATTAATAAAATTAAAGTAACTTTATACCATGAACTATCCTCGTCTCCTTTATATCGATGACGGAATAGTATTTCTGATCGAGGAGTCCAGAAAAATTGTTCACAAATAGAAAAAAAAATAATTTAATAAATCATACCAACATCATAGTAAAACCAACACGTTTCTCACTGCTCTCAGAATCTAATATACTTATTGTAACAATGACAAGAAATAACTTTTGTTTCATTTGAAAGTAAATTTGAATATTTTCCAATTGATACATTTTCAATTTAACAATAATCTCGTAAAAATTGACTACGCGTTATTCTGTAAATTTCATGTAGCATCCGGAGTAGGATCAATTCTCCTTCACACCTTTTTCGTACATCTGATAAGAAAAAACAAATCATTGACCATAAAAATCTTAAATTAAATATCTTCGACATAGATCATTCGTGAGTGATGAGGAGGGGGTGGGCAAAATATGTCATTACCCCACCCCGGGATTTCAAACTGTATATACTTTTATAATGCGTTTGTATTTTTATACTATTTTATAGTAATACATTATCAAAATTTCAATAAACATTAATACAGGTACTGAAATATAAAAAAAAAATGCATGTAATGGCATACCATTTTACCATAACAATATAAAATATTTCTAGAACAAAAAGTTTTCCCCGTACATCCTCGGGTGCAGAAGCTCCGCGAAGGGAATGCAAAGAAGTGCGATTGCACTCCACTGGCTTTTCAAAACAAAAAAATATTTAAAAATAATTGTATCTTTGGAAACAGCTGAGTAACGTAGCCACGGATAAGAGGCAAACCATTCTAAACGAAATTTTCTCGCAGAGCCGTTGGTCAAATCTTTTTTCAGTCATATTTTTTCGGACGAACTCAGGGCTCTTTCAATAATCTCAAACGTTGTTCATCAACACAGAAATTTAAAGACAGTCTAATATCTAATTTATTAGCACCAATAATAAACTAATGAAGGAATTGTGGCGCTTCTTTTTGTTTGTCATTTGTTTATTAATATTTTAGAATAAGTAGGTACTTAAATAACCTGTCTCATGACTGTTTTTAAAACTAATCTTATCTCCACTAATACTCAAACTGATACTTGTACTTGAATCAATTTTAAGTTTCTTATGGAAAAAATCTAACATAATATTTATTATTATTATTTAGGTTTAGGTGAGGTTAGCTGTTAAATAATGCTTTGATATTAGTTAATATTATTAAAGCATTATTTAGAAATCAGCGTAATTACTATGCACCCCCTGAAAAATAGCATGGCGTCGCCTATGCTCGGGTGAGATTTTAGTCGGTGGGTACGCATGCATCGGCAACCATAATTCGCTCGATTATGTTGAAATTTAATCGAAAATATCGCTCGGTACGTTATGCGAAATCACGTTGGGGAAAAATGATTAGTTATTTAGTTTATGAACCCTGTCGTTAAGCATTAAAATACGACTGTAACATATGACTTCGTCGTAGGTATATATGTTTTTTTATTGCAAATTTTTTTTTTTTTTTTTAATATTAACATGGCATGCAGTACATACCGATACGTAATGCACAACCCTATCGCATTATGCGGCAATAATACGTACGAGTAATGTAATAACAAAAAAAATAATAAAAATAAAAACATTTTTGAACATCACAATGTTTTATGGGGCTTTTATTTTATTTTGTATTTTATTATTATTTTTTTTTTCGTTTTTCACGCTGATGCGCGTGTAATCTGTGCCCACAGTTAATTTATAATTTACGATTTCGTATTATTCAAATTTGACCCAATAACAAAGTACCTACACGGCGGAATAAACCATTTCGCATATTGCGCGTGTGCATTTTAAAACGAAATTAATCCGAGTGTATAAAAAAATTACCATACGAGCATAATAATAATAATACTATTACTATGCAACTAGTTTAATAGTATTCAAATCTCATTGATGTTTTATGATAATAATAAGTTATATACGACCGGTAAAACGGATATTATTATTATCAATTCCGAATTAGATTGATCGGATAACACGTCACAATATAAAATATCACGAATATAGAATATATAGCGAATAATTAATAAATGTAAGTTTTACCTTTTCATTCATCTGCTTTCTTTTTCCCGCCGTTACATCATACGTATTTCGAGTCGTATCTGCCCTAGAAAGTAATAATAAAAAAAAAATGTAATTATATTTTCTGTAGCTTTTAAAATAAAAAATAAATCATAATAAAATAACGTAATAAAGGGTGCAATTATTGTCGTTTGTGTGAATATAGAGTTTATAAAATTAAAACAAGAAGTACATACAATTTACATATTATAATTTTTGAACATTCGAAGTCAAACATATTGTGTTTTATACGCGTGAAATTAAAAAACTTTTAAAATTCTAAATAACTATAAATAACGTCAGAATATTTTTTTTTTAAAATAAACCACCTCTAAAAAATGCTAATATTTATGTATTTTTAGTAAAAATTCTGAGTCCGTGCGATTATTTTCACACTAAATTAAGAATTATAAAAAAATAAAATTCTTCTTCTTC